>ML790654.1:334816-376324 GCA_009831015.1 Picea engelmannii | reverse complement strand
CTCCTCAAGCTTGCGTAAAAATAAAGAGGTACTCGCCAGAAATGGTGGGGGAAAAAATTGGGAAAGAATTGTGTCTAAACCTGTATTCCATGAAAGAGTCACTTTTGAACATGACACCCTTTCACTCGCCTTGTGTCTAGGTTAGAAAATCTACTTGTCTCTTGATCATACTCCTATAAGATTACAAATTGGTCTGTGATCCCTGTTGTTGAGTTAGTATTTCCAAGACAGTTGTCGTGTCGTCAATCTGTTCAAAAAGATGTCCAACCTGAAAAGCCTTCTATTGCGTCAGCCATTTCTATAGTCTTTAATCCTTCTATTGCGTCGGTCATTCCTGAGTCAGTCCTGAATTACTTATTACTCTGATCTATATCAAATCTTGTTACTTGTTTCATGTCATTGATGTGGGATACATTAAGGCCCTCCTGTGACGAGTCTTTTCCTGTTGACTTCAACTCATTATCCAGGAATTAGACTTAGAAACTAATTGGTACCTTGGAACTTTCATGCTTCAATGGCAGGTTTCCTCGCTTTCGATAGTGGGTTTTCATAATTGACCCCTGATTGGAAGATTCCTGTGAGTGTTCGACTTCAGCTCATTTATTCACATTCGTTGGATTGTACTAGTGTACCTTGGGAGTCATTGACATTAATGGTGATTTCCCTCGCACTTGTTAACTGTATACACTAATGACTGGTAATCAAGTGGTTTCTACCATGTTCGACTTCAACACATGTATTCACATGGTTAGATTCGTACTGTAGAGTGGTGGAGATGAAGACCCTGGATCTTTTCTGACAGATCCAGGTTGCGTTGGAGTATACTCAGTGTATTGTTGCATAGATCCACATTGTATTTCTGGTGGCCATGTTCAATTTGAGTCTTTAACACATAGATCCACAGTGTATTTTTGGTGACTATGTTCAGATTTGAGTCATATTGGCATGGATCCACAGTGTATGTTTGGTGGCCATGACTTGTCTTACTTGACATGGATCTTCGCATGTCGGCATTTATGCTTTGATTCATTTGTATTTTGAGTATGGGAATGCCTACCTCAGTGATGATATATTATTGTATTGTATTTCCTTGTTTGTTGACAGGTTTCCAACCGACTGTTCCTTGTTCCCTACACACACTCGACAAAGTATTTCAACTATCACTCTGTTCTAACTTCATACTTTGGGGGGCTCTCTGTTACACATTATTTTCTTCATCCCTATGATTGTTAATGATGTAAACCTATCTATTGCCTTCAGAGGGGTTAGTGGCCTGAGTTACTAAAGAGAGAAGGGAGAAGAACTTCTCCTAAGAAAAGAAATTGCTTTTTCCTATGTAAAAACCTTATAAAAAGGTAAGTTCGCAGGTTTCTATATAGGCAGGGTGCGAGAATGACCCATTCTCATAGGTTGCACTATAGCCAGGGTGTGAGGTGTTCGCAGGTTTCTCTATATCTAGGGTGCGAGAATTCCAGCACGTGGGAAAAATGAGCGTTTTTGCGAATCTTCTAGACAGAGAAGCTTCTATGGTGAGGTGGCATTCAAATGGTTTGGATCTTACTCGCTTTCATGATTTAGTGGGCTAATCCTAACCTCCTCACCTTATCTTCTTCAGCTTATAAAAGGAGAGGAGTTCTCATGGAGAAAGTTAGCTTGAGCTTGGGTTAGCTTTGTTGGTTCTTGATCTTGTTAGCTTTGGCTTGGTTGGAGTGACTTTGAGATTTTCTTTGTTAATATAGATTGCGAATATCATCAGATCTATGCTCTCAGAATCCTTGGAGAAAGAAGTATGTGGGGAACGAAGGACAGTTGGAAGGGACCTTATGACATCAAGGCTATGGTTGTAATCTCTCTTTCACATTTAATATGATACAGTAATATGATTATTTCCTATAAAGCTTGTTGTGTTTTATTGTATGATTCCTTGATCACATACATAGGTTTATATTGAGTTTATGCTATCACTATCACTTTAGTTGGTTTGTGTTGTTTTGATCTTGACTGCACAAGAGCACTGGAGTGAAGCGGGAGCAACAAAGACTATAGGAAGCGATTATAAGGTATGTTACTTATTCTTGCCTCTTAGTAAATTCAATACTTAAAACTTAAGGAAAGCGTCATGTTCTGTCCTGTTTTGTTCTAGATCTAGGTGGATCTAGGGAGATTGGTTCGTGTCCGCACTTACGGATTAATCCTGAAACAGAGATTGTTGGCATATCTTTTAGGAAAAGAATGTGCTTGTCATTGATGGCAAGAACAACAACAATGACACTAAGAATATTGATGGAAAGAACAACAGTGAGGAGAACAACAACGAGGACACTCAAAAGAGCATAGAGGAGGAGATTAGACCTCAGCCGTCGGATCGGAGCGCGAAGGACTAGAAACCATTGGATCTAGTATAAATGTGAAGAGCATAATGTCCAAGAGCCATCCTCCAACTCATGATATGTGCAGTCGCAAAATGATATGGGTCATTGGATCTAGAGGACACATGGTGAGAGATCAAAATTTCGCTGGCTGAAGAGTCAAAGGAAGGAGGTGCTCTAACTTTTGAAGTCGCAAAACGTGAAATCGCGATAAGATCTCAACCGTTAGATCATAGAGGGTAGTGAACCATTGATTTAGAATATTTTGGATATCGGGAGTTAGAAGAGTCAGGGTTGGCTCACGTTCAAACATCCAAAATGCGAAATCACGATAAGATCAGGACCGTTAGATCACAGAGGGCTATGGACCGTTGATTTGATATGAAGTCCGAGTTCACAAAGAGGAGATATTTACTGTTGAATCGAGGACTAATCTAGGTCGTCAGATCCAGGAGAAGAACATGTACCATGAGAGGATATCCACGTTAGCAAGGACAACTGCAGACCACGTCAGACAAGAACTCACGAAATCCCAAAATGCAGAAGGTAATCATGACTGTTGAGTCACATAAAATCTCAGATCATTGATCTGAGGTGATTGAAGTCGGGAGTTCAGGAATCAGAATAAGGGAGGTGCTCTAACCTCTGATATCGTGAGCCGCGAAGTAGAAAAATGCTCGAATGTTTGGCCCATGGTCATAGCCAAGGTCACATCGTTGTTGGATTAAGGGAGGATCTATCACGTTGCTAGGCTCCACATCGGATATGTGAAATCACAAAATGCCTTTTTTGAATAGGGTTGTGGTCACAGCCAGTAGTCACATTAGTGAAAGAGAAGGGAAGGAGCTAGTGTTTTTTGGCTCCACTTTGGAGTTTCATGAGTTGGGAAAATAGAGGTGACTCACAGTCGATCACCCTAAATGCGAAATCATGAAGAAATTTTTGTTTGGCATATGGTCACAACAAGTGGGCATGTGGGGAGAAACACGCCTAGTGCTATTTCGAGCAGGTAAAGTTCGCGAGGAACATATTTGAAAGGTCAACAAGTCTTTGCAGATTTAATCCAATGGTGTTGATTAATCAACATTTTGAGCGAAGGGTGACTGTTGCACTTCACAGACTATTGATCAGTGATAATTCAGTTAGCATAACTGAATCATAGTTCTTGTTTGTTTTTGCGATTTGGTTTCTTGTGCGTTTCTTTGGAGATTCGAAGTGTAAATAAATGGAAGGATTGTATTAAAGAAATATGCCTCGACTGAGTTATGTTGGTTGTTCTTACTAGAAAAATGAGTTGAACTGGGAGAAAGGAAAATCATAGTATGCACAATGTGAGATCAAACTCAGAGATGAGAAACAAACACTGAATAGAATAGAAAAGGTGAAGAGAGAAGAATGTAGACATACCAAAGAGCATGAGAGGAATAGAGAAAGAACATATAGAAAGAGACAACAAGTTAAGCCAAGTATGAACATAACAGAACAATAGTGAAGTAGAGAAGAATTGCAGAACATAGAAGAAGTGGTAAGAATTGATATATCTATATTGTTGGTTATTCAATCATTTATTTATAATCAGGGAGGTAGGGAGGTGCTAGGGAGGACTGTGCTAGGGAAAACAAAAAGTTTTCTGTATGCAAGTTGGTGCTTGTATAAGTGGAATTAGGTTCTTCCATCTAGTTGGTGCTAGAACACTTAGGGAGTTGGTGCTTCCTTCTAGTGGGTGCTAGGGAAACCAGAGAGTTGGTTCTCTCAGCAAGTTGCAACTTGTAAAATAGAGGTGGTAGCCTCATTTTGAGTTGGTTCTCAAAGATAGATGATGTACATAACATAAAATATTTCCTATCATTCAAAGAAGAAGAGGTTTTCTCCCTTTATGGGTTTCCTCGTGAAAATTTGTCTCTGTGTATATCATATGTGTGATTGATGTTTATTATTTCTATTGCTCATATCTTGTATAATCTTGATGGCCACTTGGAGAAGATTGAAAAAACGTTTTAATAGACATAAAATTGTTTAAGCACAGTAACAACTGATTCACCCCCCCTCTCAGTTGTCTTAGTAATTTCAACAAATCATTAGTACATGCATCTATAGTTTGATAATCCAATCCAATATATTTCATAATGGCATGAAAATATCGATATTTGTGAGGTAAAATATTTGGCGATGGTAACAAAAATTCACCTAACAATCTACAACATAGCAAATAACTCGTTAATGTAAATAATATTAATTGTAAAAATTGCATTCTTATTTTACACATTAATTAACACTAAAAAAAAATATAAAAAAGGTTAACATTTATGTATAATATGAGATGAAACATATTACATACCTTAGGATCTGTGTCATACAAGTGTTCGACAAATTATTCATAACCTTTAAGTTCACTAGAAACAATGTAGCATAGAGAAGATATGCTATTGAGCCTTCATAAAGTTGTTTATTTGCCTTTTCTAATAGAGGTTAATCATAAGTATCATCACTGTCCCCATCCTCATCCGGCTGAGCAAAAAAATCTTGGATCATTTGATTTGTCCCATCATCTTGTTAGAGTTTAAGCTATTATTAGGTTTATTTTCAATTCACTAGATAACCATAACATAGATATGATCACTGAGAAATACACAATCACAAGAGACACATCATTTATCCTGGGAAAACCTCATGGGGGAGAAAACCAAACAAAAACTTCCTTATTATAGATAACCAATACAATGCCAAGAGAATAACCCAAACAATACAGAAAGTCCTCTGCCAAGTATGCGCCTCTCTCTCTCTCTTCTCCAATTACAACTCCAAAATTGCGTTCTGATGAACAAGTGAGTGAGTGAACAAATGAGGCGTTGGCCTTTCTTATTTATACAATCTGGTAGGTGCTGAACTGAGGTGTCTTTTCACTGGCATGGCCGACTTCTCATTCTGGGTGGTTATAACCACTTTAATATATTCCAGGGGCCGACTTCTCATTTAACATGTTACAATTAGGGTTTGACCAATCCACAAAAGGGGTATTGGTTGTTATCCCCGATTTTAGGGATAACTAGGAGATCATGTCTCGAGGCCCACAAATCCTAGACATGGAGTACTGAGAGAAGGATTGACCTGATCATGGCCTTGGAGGGCCCATCTTTTTCTTCTTCCATCAAATTTGTCTTGTCAGCAAAAACATCATCCATCACCAATGGCTTGGTCTTGTATCACAAGAGGTTCTTTCTCCATGAGGTAATTGGTCCAGGTATCATGGTATGTGTCACTTTTGATCATTGAAACCTTTAAATATATGCATCTGATTCCTTTTATCTCTAACAACTTCTTGGATTTTACATTATCCCACTTGACCATGCTTGGGGAAATTGACAGGATGCCCTAGCAATCCTGTGCCCATAGGTCTTGGTTTGCCACTGGGGGGATTTCTGAAAAATCCATCATCCGCTCCCATCATAGCACCACTGTTTCATCTTATCTCCCGCTCATTAGTCCCATTCCCCTTGTCCGGGAATTGGGTTGACCTATTCGTAGGATTGCACCTTATCTCATGGGAAGAAGGGGCTAAAGGCCCAGAAGGTAAAAGAAACTGGTAAGAGATAAAAGCCTAAGAATGAAAGCTCGAGATGCTTTGCCCAGGGATCCCTGAGAAGGCAATAAAAGGCCTCTCAACAAGAAACAAGAGGGACTCAGAAAATAACAAACAAGACCTAGTCAGAGGATAGGGGGTCTCATCACGAGCTAGCCTATTAGGTTCATGGGTATCTAACAGTATGACATTGCCACCATCTGGTTACCACGCCAGGGAAGTGACCTTTGGTTGCATGGCCAAGGGAAAGGGGGTCTCATCACGAGCCAACCTTCTCATCTCTGTGAAAGTACTTGTGGGTAACACTATCAGCTCTGGTCACCATGCCAAGGCAGTGTCCTCTGGTTAGCTCTTGAGTAAAAAGAAAAAGAAGAAGAAAGAGAAAATAAAAGAATAAATCTAAAAAAGAATAAAGGCAAGAATGGGCTTGGAAAAATATGCATCCATGACAGGTACAACTTGCCTTCTACAAAGGCACCCACAGATAACATTATGCATCCTTGGCTCTCACTTCACCCACATGACTGGACATCCCCTAGTCACATCACCTCACTTACATGGTTTGGATGAAATCCTCTTGGAAATTTTCCTTTTCTTGAGGATAATAGCCCAATAAGACGTCTTGTCTTTTTCTCCAATCTTGTATTGCAGGTTTTTGTAATGTCTTTGAGCTACTGACAAATATATTAGGGGTTTTATGCATATGTTTAATAATATTAGTGATGAAATGTGATTAACATTGTTATGATCCCTGTGACTAATGAGCCCATGGAGGGTGTAGCTTTTGATGTGCAGGACCATGGCCGACAGACAGGTACCATTTGGACCAGGTACACATGGGGAGATGATTAGTTTAGACCTCCAAGGGGCTGAAGAGCCCACCAGATGGATGCTAATACCCCATCAGGGGGCAGAGACATGACAATGGTTGATCATGGTTTTGCACCAAAGAAGAAGAGGACGTTCCATCAGAGGCACTTTGGCAGAGCCCGACCTAGGGGGATTGACCCACTTCCAGTGAAACGTTTGCCCTGTTTTGGAGCCACCCTTGTTTTATTTTTACCCTTCATAATTTTAAATTTTTTATACTTGAAATCTATAGATTTCCTTTTGATTTTTTCCCCCCGACACTATGAAAATTCTGCAACCTTGTCTTTTAAACAATGATGCTTTTTCTACTCTTGAAACAAGCCAACTTTCATAAGAATGCTCGACTCTTTTGTTTTACTTCGGGATCTCGCAAGTCAGACACTATAATCCAGGAGTTCACATGCCCCAATTCACGAAATGACGAACTCGTTTTAAATTTTCACTCAGGACAGTAACCAGGGTAAAATCTTTAACTCAGTGGTTAGACGTCGTCGGGGTTTCGCGCCTCGGCGTTTGCCAAGTTTGAATTTTCATTTTTATAGCCCCGAGAGCCGAGAACACAAGGTACTTTTGGGACAACCCTGGTCAAGGATTAAAGGCACAAAGCTAACCATGGTTAAATTTGTTCTCGGCGTCTCGCCACTCGGCACTGTCTTTTCGAAAGTTACAGCGTCTAAAACCTCGACTCACGAAGTCGCGACGTAATTATGGAAAGATTAATTTACTACATAATCTAAGATTTTCTTCCCCTTAATTGAGCCTTAATTATCGCCATCTCGCGGTTTCGCGACTCGGCATACTAATCTCCCAGAAACTTGCCTTCGAAGTTCCGAGTTGCGATATGGAAAATAAATGGATTATAAAATTAATGATGCTCCAAATCGCGATTACTGTTAATTAAGCCAAGTCGGTCCTCGCAATCTTGTGAGTTGGGGACTCAGAATGTTAAAAGAAAATCCATGAAGTAGCGAGCAACGAGGAATTGATAAAAGGTGGTAAAATTTGATAATTTAAGATAAGGTGAGATATATCCCGCGCCCCGAGGCTTGCACGTTTCTCAAGGTAGCCATCTCTCTCCCTACTCCAACTGACTGTCAAACCACCAAAAATTGATGACATTAATGGGGAATTTGGGTGAATCCACGAATATAAGATCGGATTCTACACAATAAATTTGTTTCTAATTACGATTTGACAGACATATTTCGAAAAGTATCGAAGCTTCAAATATATATAAGAGTTTCATTTTATTATAAGGAAAACATTTTCATAAGCACGCAGAGCTCGTCATTTTCCGAGTGAACTAATTTCTGCATGTATACGCAGTTCTATCGCAGAAGGGAGAAAACGCAAGCTTCAACTATGGCTCCGTGGAAAGCAGCAAAGGCGAATGTTGAGGTTGCAGGGAAAGGCTCAGATAATATCTCCGACACTTCGCCCCGGAGTGTCGACTCGGTCCCTAGCTGGTCGTTTGTTTAAGATATTCTACAATCTGAGTTGGTGAATTATTCAGACTCCGACGACAACGAAAGGGATGACCTGAACACGAAATACAAGATAGTTGTGCAATCCAAAATGCACCGGGTAGCAACCAAACCATGGTTTCTCCCATATTATGATATGATCCGATGGGCGTTGGATCATATAGACCTACCCACCAGAACTATCATGAACGACCAACGGGTCACGGTCGGGACTTTTAGACCGGAGCATATCCAAACCATGTATAATCTCCCAACAACATCTGAATACACGTATGGTGCTGAATTCCTGGAGGAATTCAAAGAGAAGGAGTGCACGCAATATGAAAAAACCATGCCCGGTTTGATAAAGGATTGGGTTTCGCACTCTGCTAAATTCAGAGCAAATGACCAGGGCGTTTATTCAATCGCTTCGCTGGAGCCACAGTATAAGTATGTGGCAATGATGACATGCCGACTATTTGGAAGAGAGAACACATCACATTTCTACATTGCGTGGGTGCCTCTCATGTTTCAGGTCGTAGAAGGTTGCTCGTTTAATTGGGCCAAGATACTCTCGGACAGTTTGGCCAACCGGGTCACAGAGTATCGGGAGCAGAAGGCAAGTGGGAGACTGTCCTCATTTTTCATGTCTGCATATATTATGGACGCGGTATGTTCCATGAAACCATTCCCTTTGATGAGCTGGGCTTGGAATCCAGCCCAAGAAAAACCTGTACATGAGTATCACGACAAACTATGGGAGAATAAAGGGGACAAATTCATTTACGAAATTTTCAACTGGGTGATGGTGCCCCTGCACATCGCCATTTTTGGTCACCCGCCACCTCGTATCTTGGACAAAATTGCTGTAGCTCTAAGTGGTATAGCGGACTGGTACGTGGATGCATAGTTTTCCTACTTCAGAGTGTTCAGAGCTGCTGTTCCCCCGCTTGTGTTACCACTGTTCATCCTCGACAAGCTGGCTTGTTGCGAGATCGCCTGACAAACAGTGATTGGCAGGGTGAGTAAAGAACTCAAAGAATCTTCAAAGTAGGTGTGGCCGTTTTTCCCCGTTTGGCTAAATTCTTATTCTTTATTGGATTTCGGGCATGCCAAAGCTGAGGCTGCAGCCCTGGAAGACCTGAGTTTGGTCTCCATCGAGTATAAAAAACATGATCCTCAGAAAATTGTGAGAAACCATTTAGCTAATTATGGGCTGAAGAGGATTGAACATGAGTTTTCACCCCTGGATGACGTTTTCCGAGGGGTGAGGTCTTATGAGGAAGTGCTAGCTCGGATCCGATCTTTAGCGCCCGAAGACACAGCCTCTGTATTGAAATTTCAGGAACATAGATGAAGTTGTCTTCCCGCTGTGTTGCGAGGAGTGAGCCCGGGCATTTCTGAGACGAAACCGAAGGATTCTGAAGGCCCCAAATATGCAGCTCTCAACTCGGGAAAAGGCCAGGACGAGGGGAGGAAAATGAAGAAGCCCTAAGCAGAGGCACAGAATCCGGACCCGTCAAAGAAACAAAATCCAGAAACTGAGACGAAGACCCCTGAACCTCCGAAGAAGCAGGACCCGGTCGTCACCCCAGGAAAGGAAGTGAAACAAATTAGGGAACCCATCACTTCTGTCACCCCCTTGCAGTCGACGCAAGGAAGTATAGAAGAAGGATGGATCTTCAATGAGGAGCTGAGGCCTATCAGAGTAGAAGAACTTCCTCCAAACGAGTTCTTCTTTGACAAAAAGAGAAAAGCGGTGGTAAAAAGGGAATTCTACCAGGAGGGAGAATCAACCGCTAAAAAGTTCAAGGTCATGATCGATGGGAAAAAACAAATAGAATGAGCAATTCTCCATGGATATCGCAGGAATGCTAGGAGCGTATGCATCAGAAAATCAATTTTCGATCGGATTGTTGAAAAATCAGCTCAAAAGAAAAAATCACCTGATCAAGACTCTCGAAGCCAGAGTAGCTTCGGCCACAGAAAACACGAAAAGTCAGGTGAGTGGCGAGATAGAACTAGCCCGACTAGCTGATAGAAATGAAATAGAAGTGCTCAAAGCCAAGCTGGAGCAAGCGCATCTAGTGATCCGAGATGGTCGGATACAGGCGGGTCAACAGAGGACTATGATCACAGAGCTGCAGGCTCAGGTGGAAATCACCGAAAGTAGGGTGATCGATGTCAAGGGGTTTAAATCTCGAGCGATCAAAATTCAGAGCAGGATCTCTTTTGTACAACGAAGTTTTCTAGCCAAAGTGGGAGTGATTTGAGAGGATTTCCTGTTGATGCATCGGGTTTTCGAGAACCTGACTGTCAGAGAAAGGGATGCAGAAGCGACTCGGTTTTCCTTCCAAGAGGCGGTGATAGCCATGAACAACAGAGTTTCGACAGGTTCTCCCAGATTCACTCCCGCAGAACAAACGAGAGGTAACATTCTGTTGAAGGATTGGGAGCATAACATTTCTCTGGGTAAGGAACAGGCTCGAAAAGTGACCAATTATTTAGAAGAGCCCTTCAATTCTATAGATGGTGAGCTGTTGGGTATGGATAGTGGAGGCGATGCAGAAGCTTTAATGCAAATAAATGTAGAACAGATCTCGCTCGATCTAAAAGAGAAGGATGAGAGAGATTCGACCGATATCTCTCAGATAGATAGCGTGGACATGGCCCGAGTTGATAGGCACCCGATCCATCCCAGTGCGCAACTAAGTTCCCTTGATATCATCGATGCACAAATGGGGGACAAGCTATAGCAGTTAGCCCAAGAATGTTACTTCGCCGAGGCTAGCTGTCAAGCAGAACCTTCATGGCTTGTATCCCAACTCGTGGAAAGATGCATCGCCTGCACCGAGTCTGCATGAAGACGAGCACCTGGCAACAAGTGAAGACAAGATTAGGGGAGATGAAGCGATTTCTCTCTCCTCTGTCATAACTGAAATTTTTGCGACTATTGAGATTCTGCCTGCTTTGCAGAAATTGTATAAATATACCCCAGAGGGAAATAAACAAGGCTGGACCCTTTTTGAGATTTTATAATAGAGTTTTTGCATTGAGATTTAATACAAGCAGATCCGAGATTCTCAATTCCGTCACTTCTGTATTACAAGTTTGCTTTCTTGTTCCTCATTTTTCATTTTCAATTCATATTCGTAATTGATGTGCTTCGTTACAATTTAGTACTACCACTACTATAACGAATAAATTTGGGTTTTCTGTAATTGTTTATTGCCTTTCCTCTGCACCAGCTATTAGCTGTGTAAGACCAATTTGCAGTTTCAGAATTCTACATGCATTTTTTGTTACATCGATTATTTTCTTAAATATTTTCTTCTTTCGTTTACTTCGTAAGATTTTCCCTTTATAGGAACCTGACACTGTGAACGGCTTAATGTTTTTCCCCCATCTCACCCCTTTGATCAAGATATAATACAGTTATGGGAACGAGCCTTTGATTTGCATACATCGTTAATACTGCAACCGTGATTTCTCTTTTATAAAACTTAACTGAGACAACACTCAATCTTTCTTAACAGTTCTCTTACCAGTACTGTTCCCCCATGACGGTTCCTACACCAACTCAACCTAACGTTGAACCCAGATTATTGAACCAAACGCATATCGCCTTGAACCTCTTTAACACTATCTTTAAAACAGCCACTAACCGGGCCGAGCTTGAACAATCATGGGCAGCCATTGAACGTGACATAACTTTTCAGGATCAGTTCGAATCCAGACAACCTCAATGAAGAAATCTCCCTTAGACTCTTTCTCCGAAGGTTGACATTTTCCCTTCTCCTTATCCTAACCACTTTCGAATGCCTTGACACTGTACTTTTGAGCCTTAGTATAGACTCAGGAACAACATCTTTCTAGCACCGCTGCCGGGGACCGAATTTACGAAATCTTTTTCCTTGGGAAAACGACAATTTGTTTTTCATTGAAAGTGTTACCCTTTGATAGTGAACAAAGAGTACACACCCTTTAAGTATTTTTATCTTTCACTTGGCGACTCCATGAAGAAATAAACTGGCATTCAGTCGAAGGAATACCAGACAGAACCCGGATGGTGAGCAGTTTACGCCCGTTACCGATCCTGAAAAAATTCTAAAGGCAAGGGGCTCTTTCAAGCCTACCGCTGCTGTTTACCAACTTGAAATACTGTCACCGAAGGTCGAGAGTCCTTCTGAACCCCCAACCTCGCTCCATCCTTACTTTGACGCTAAACATCCAATAGTCCCCTTGATACAGAGGGGAAAGGGTCCTCTTGAAGGTTCGTCGCTTTTCTAAACACCATCTTATCTTCAATTGAATTTCCCGACTTCTCCAAATCCTGAAGAGTGTGTTACACACTCGTTTCTTACGCCCGTCGGTTTTCCCGATTCCGTCTCTTGCAAGTCCGAGGAACAAACTCCTCGCGTTCCTTATCCTTCCTCATCAGAATCTCCTCTTAGCGAAGAAATTATAAAACCCCTTTTATTTTTTGAAAACCCCATTTATAACGTTCCACAAACAACGATGGCAGCCACCGGAGGAGGAGGTGGAGGGTTTATAGGAGGAGGTGGAGGGGGTGTCCCTCTAGGAGGAGGTGGAGGAGGAGTCCCTCAAGGAGGAGGTGGAGGTCAAGGGCCTCACCCCCCTCACGGAGTTTTTGCGAAAGTCACAGCCCGATACGCTCCTTTAGTGTTACCCATCCCCTTACACGATCTTCCGGAAAACTACATAAAGAATTTGCCGAAATTCACCGGGGAGGGAGATCTGACCGCCGCAGAACATATTAAATTCTTTGACCAATTCACATATATCTTCAGTATCGAGCACGAGGATGTATATTCAAGACTCCTTGTCCAAACCTTTGAGGGTTAGGTCCAAACTTGGTTTCGGAGCTTGCCCGCAACTTCTATCCCTTCATATGATGCTTTAGAAGATGCTTTCCTCAGACAATGGGGCGAGCGAAAATATCACCTCTATTATCTAACCAAATTTGGGTCTTTGAAGAAAAAGAACTCAGAATCAGTTGTAGAATTCATCCAGAGATTCAATAAACTATACAAAAAAATCCCAGCTGAAGTCAAACCATCTCCACCCGCGGCCAGGGTGACCTTCGCCGGAGTTTTCGAGCCGGATTTCGCATTAATTTTGCGAGAGCGAAGGGGAGCCACCTTAAACCGCATGCAAGATGATGCAGTAGAGATAGAATCTAACATGATGGCTTCGGGTAAACTTAAGGCTAGAGTAGAGACTGGAAACCGAGAGCCCAAGCATTTTAGAGAACTAGCTGTCCCTTCAGGGTCAAATAGATCCTCAGACGATAGGGTAGATGATATGGCTAGAGTGATTAAAGAGTTGTCAAATAAAATAACTCGGATGGAACTTGAACAAGCCAAGTCTGACTCTTACCCCAAGAAGGATTTCAGAAAAAATCAAAACCCTCCCAATCAACAAAGACTAATAAAAAAGGAAAATAAAAAAATACAAGCTCCCTTGAAGAATGAAAATTTTATAGGAGCTAACGATTTTCCAGAATTCAAGGATTCAGATGATGACGTCGCAAACTTCGGTGATGACTTTAGTCAACCATATCTGACTCGCAAAGACTATGAAAGGTCTCTAAATGTGCCGGAAACGCAAGATGAGAGCGAAGAGAGTGATCACACTGAGAACCACGAATCCCAACCAGAAATTGAGACAATGATAGCTGCGTTTCAACCTAGATACAACCTGAGATCTAAAAATAAACCTGCCTCAACTTTTGAACCTAGCAAAATCCTTCAGAGGGGTCAAGCTTACGAGCCTCCTTCAGACGAGACCCCACCACCCAACAACAAAACAAGAAAAGTGAGCACCCAGGAGTCCGAGGTAGGAAAAGCCGAAACTCAAACACAACCCATCGATCCCACAAACAAAGATACTTCTTCAACTAAGACTGTGAATGATAAATCTGTCCAGATGAATAAGTCACAAAGAAAGAAGTCATAAGTCTCAACCGGAAAAACAGACAATGTAAACAGAGCGTTCAGTATCGAAAATGAGTTAAGAAAAATTAAGATACCCATCCCTTTGGTGGAATTAGCGAAAAACCCTGTTTATCGCAAACAAATTACCAAAATGATAGGTGTCTCCGAACTAGAAAGCCACTATGATGTTATAAACTTGGAAGATGATAGACCTAACATCACCTTTGGTCCCCATTTTGAAGGGTCCAAAGATAACATCACTCCCTTCTATATCACTCTGAATATACATGATCAGTTGTTGCATAATTGTATGTTAGACTCCGGGGCTTCCCACAATGTTATGCCCAAGATTATAATGGAGAAGCTGGGTCTCCAGATCACAAGGCCTTATGGAAATATGTATTCTTTTGATTCAAGGAAGGTTAAATGCATGGGAATGATAAAGGATCTGGTAGTTACCTTAGCTCAGGTCCCTGTTAAAAGTATCCTAATGGATGTGGTTATCGCCGATATTCCCCCTAAGTACGGTATGATGTTATCTAGGTCATGGGGGGCCAAGTTGGGAGGATCCCTTCAGTTAGACATGTCCTATGCCACAATCCCTATGTTTAGGGGTCAGTTCACTCGTTTATACAGAGAGACAAGATTATTATACATGGTCAGTGACCCTCAAAACCCGCACAACTTCCCCATTTACATCGCAGACCAAGATCTGGGAAAATGCATTTTGTCTTTTGATGATGGTCTGGATGGTTTCCTGGAAGAAATCAATGCAAAACAAGAAGAGTTAAGCCCCTTGATAGAAGAGCTGTGTAATACTGGTGTATGGAAAATGTATTTCGATGGCGCTTCGTCTTCTGAAGGAGATGGTGCTGGGGTACTTTTGGTAGCACCTGAAGGTAAGTTCATTGTTCCTTTCTCCTATCATTTACAGTGGGACATAGATTACACCAACAACGTATGCGAGTATGAAGCATTGATCTTAGGATTAGAAGCTGCCAAGAAATTGAATATAAAAAACTTGGAGGTATACGGTGACGCGGAATTGATAGTAAGACAAGTGAACCGACAATACCTAGCAAAGAATCCCAGACTAAGAGAATATAGAAATTGTACTTGGGATCTCATCGAATTTTTTTTCTCATCTGTAAATATCCATTTTATCCCTCGCACCAAGAATCTACATGCTGATGCACTGGCAAAGGCAGATTCAACCTTTTCTCCTCCCACGACCTTCAAACTGAAATATCATATCGAAATCAGATACAAGCCTTCCATACCAGACAATATCCGACACTGGCAAGTCTTTGAAGATGATGAATAGATTAAGAAGTTCCTTACTGCAGTAGGCGAATTTTCAGAAACTCACACTGACCAAGAAAACCAAAATGATTCCATGTAGATCATGCAGGAAGGAGAGGAACCCAAAGTTTTCCGAGAAAAAATCGTGGATCATCGTATGCTGGTCCTTAAAAACAATCATATTCCCAAAGGATTGATTCCTTTGGAAAGACTTTTTGATCAGAATGATGTACCTGTAAAGGCCACTATGCAGCCCCAGCCAGAAGAGGTGGAGGACTGTGATATAGGGACCGAAAGAGAACCCCGAACGGTAAAACTATCGAAATTCGTCCCTCCCAAAACGAAAGTGAAGTACCAAGACTTTCTCAGGCAATACAAAGATGTTTTCACCTGGTCCTATGATGAATTGAAAACATATGACACTTCCATTATTGATCACAAGATACCTTTGAAGCCCGGGGTCAAACCGTTTAGGCAAAAGCTTAGGCAAATTAACCCCATTCTGTTACCCATGATATAAAAGGAAGTCAAAAAACTCTTGGACACAAATATAATCGTACCTTTGAGATACTCGGATTGGGTAGCTAACCTAGTTCCAGTCAGGAAAAAGAACGGGGAAATCAGACTATGTGTGGATTTTCGAAACCTAAAAAAGTCGTCTCTCAAAGATAATTACCCGCTGCCCAAGATGGACCACATTTTAGAAAAGGTTTTTGGAGCTAATCGAATGTCAATGATAGATGGCTTCTCTGGTTATAATCAGATCACTATGAATGAACAGGACAAGGAAAAAACTGCATTCACCACGCCCTGGGGTACTTTCATGTATGACAAAATGACATTTTGTTTGATGAATGCAGGGGCCACTTTCCAGCGAGCTATGGACATCACTTTCGTGGGAGAAAGGGACAAGTTCATAGTCATTTACCTTAACGATCTGACGGTTTTTTCTAAAACTGACGAAGAACATTTGATGCATCTAAGACAGACTTTCGAAAAGTGCCGCAGGTTTGGTCTATCCCTGAATCCAAAGAAATCTCATTTTGCTATGAGGGAAGGTAAGATTCTAGGCCATGTCATATCTAAGGAAGGAATCAGAATTGATCCTAAGAGGATTGAAGATATAGATACTATCACTATCCCGAGAAGTATAAAATAAATTCAATCATTCTTAGGTAAGATAAATTTTCTACGAAGATTCATTCCCAATTTCGCTGAAATTGTCAAATTGATTACAGGAATGTTGAAGAAGGACAGTGGGGTAAACTGGACCGCCGAGGCCAAGGCATCTTTCGCACACATTAAAAAATTTATAAGCGAGGCGCCTATACTAGCAAGTCCAGATTATCTGAAGGATTTCCTCATCTTCTCTTTTGCTTTTGAACATACCATCGCCGCGGTACTCTTGCAGAAAAATGAAGAGGGGTTCGAACAACCGATAGCGTTTTTTAGCAAAAGCCTCAGAGATGCAGAACTGAAATACAACATAATGGAAAAACAAGCATACACAATGGTAAAATCATTGAAAGCGTTCAGAACCTATGTGCTACAATCAAAGATAATCGCGTATGTACCCACCATTTCTGTAAAGGACATATTGGTACAGCCGGACAATGACGGAAAAAGAGGGCGATGGCTCGCTAAAATACAAGAATTCGCTCTGGAAGTCAAGCCGACTAAATTGATAAAAGGGAAGGGTCTGGCCAAACTCTTGGCCGAATCGAATCTTAGAGCCCTGGATATTAATTGCCTCCAAGAAGAAGACAGAGACACGCACCTGCACGAGCTGGATGACCAGACAGATCCAAGAAAGATTGAGGAAAAGTTCATATCGTCGGGTTGGTATAAATACATCATGTTCTACTTATTGAACCTGAAGTGCCCATATGGACTATCATCAGCCAAATGCAGAACTTTAAAACTCCACGCTGTAAAATATTGCATCGCTGAAAACCAGCTATATTGGAAGGATCCACTAGGGTTCCTACTAGTCTGTTTGGTCGAGTCGGAAACTCCTCGGGTTATAGAGGAATTTCATGAATGAATCTGTGGAGGACACCACACATGGAGAGCCACAACCTACAATATCTTGAGAGCATGCTACTATTGGCTGAAACTATTTTCAGACGTAAATGCCAAAGTACGCGCGTGCGACCCTTGTCAAATATTCGTCGAGAAACAAAAACTCCCTGCACTACCACTCGTTCCAGTCAAAACTGAGGCTCCATTTCAACAATGGGGCCTGGACTTCATAGGTGAGATCAATCCTCACTCCAGTGCTCAACATAGGTGGATCTTAACAACCACGGATTATTTTACTAAATGGGTGGAAGCCATTCCAACCAAGAAGGCAACAGACTCAGTGGTAATCAACTTCTTGGAGGAAAACATTTTGTTGAGATTCGGTTGTCCCCGAAAGATAGTTACTGACAATGCCCAAGCATTTAAGTCTATGGCTATGATCAGTTTTTGTCAAAAATACAACATCATTCTCGGACATTCCACTGCATACTACCCCCAAGGGAACGGGTTGGCCGAGTCATCAAATAAGAGCCTGGTAAACATTATCAAGAAGGTATTGGATGAGAACAAGAGGTCTTGGCATGTACATTTAAAATACGCATTGTGGGCAAAATGCATAAGCACGAAAAGATCTATCGGCGTTTCACCTTTTCAAATGGTCTATGGGACAGATGTTGTTCTACCCATAAACCTGGCACTACCGGTAATGAAGCTGTGGCAAGACCAAAATGAAGAACCCAATCCTGTGACTAGGAGGATGAATCAATTGATTGAGGTCCAACAACAGAGAATCGAGGTTGACGAAAAGATGCAGCTGTACCAAGATGACATGAAAGCACTGTTCGACCGAAAAGCGAAGGATCGAGAATTCTCTCCAGGTGATTTGGTGCTAAGATGGGATGCGAGAAGGGAAGAGGCAGCGAAGCATAGTAAATTTGACCATCTCTGGTATGGACCGTTCAGGGTTTCGACTCCAGTAGGAGAGAATTCGTTCCTGCTGGAAAACATCGACGGAGAAGTCCTCAGCGCCCCTGTCAACGGGCGATATCTAAAACATTACATGACCTAACAGTCTCAATTTAATAATAAAAAATAAAAAATAAAAAATAAAAATAAATAAATAAATAAATAAATATATATATATATATATATATATATATATATATATATATATATAATAAAATTTTGTTTGTATATACAGGCATTTTTATTTCCCTTTGGACTTTCTGTTTTCTTCTGTTTATAATTTTTAGACATATTTTGAATAAAGTTTGTGTTTGCTTTTTACAGGATTCCAGTCACTTATGAGCTAGCGGGAGGGGTAATTCACAAAGCAATATCACTCTACTCTAGTAACCAATACTGTAAGGATGTTATACATGAATATCACTCTACTCTAGTAACCAATACTTCCTGAAAACCTGATCCACATCCCGAATTCAGACGGGACTTCCTCGATTAAAAAATATATAATCTCATTCTTTTGATGCAAGCCGAGAGCCACAAGATCTGTTGAGTCCCCTAGGGTTGTTTCGACTGTCTTAAAACATCCCCAAAGTTAGTAGTGGGAAAGGGAAAATTGCGAAGGGGACTACAACTGTGTTTGGAAAGAGTATCTGATTTTGAAAAAACTTCTCGAGGTAAAAAATGAAGTCTTCTCCCCCCTTCGATCCTTTTTTCTTGAATTGTTCCGCTTGTTTTAGATTATGACTCCATTTACCCAATATTGGCACGTGGTCTACTGTTCTTCCCGCCTCACAGGAAGGCGGGATCCCTAGTTGGAGCCTATGTTGGAGCCACCCTTGTTTTATTTTTACCCTTCACAATTTTAAATTTTTTATACTTGAAATCTAGAGATGGCCTTTTGATTTTTTCCCCCCAAGACTATGAAAATTATGCAAACTTGTCTTTTAAACAACGATGCTTTTTCTACTCTCAAAACAAGCCAACTTTCATAAGAATGCTCGACTCTTTTGTTTTACTTCGGGATCTCGCAAGTCAGACACTATAATACAGGAGTTCACATGCCCCGAGTCACGAAATGGCGAACTCGTTTTAAATTTTCACTCAGGACAGTAACTAGGGTAAAATCTTTAACTCAGTGGTTAGACGTCGTCCGGGTTTCGCGCCTCGGCGTTCGCCAAGTTCGAATTTTCATTTTTACAGCCCCGAGAGTCGAGAACACGAGGTACTTTTGGGACAACCCTGGTCAAGGATTAAAGGCACAAAGCTAACCATGGTTAAATCTGTTCTCGGTGTCTCGCCACTCGACACTGTCTTTTCTAAAGTTACGACATCTAAAACCCTGACTCATGAAGTCGCAAAGTAATTATGGCAAGATTAATTTACCGCCTAATCTAATATTTTCTTCCCCTTAATTGAGCCTTAATTATCGTCATCTCGCGGTTTCGCGACTCGGCATACTAATCTCCTAGAAACTTGCCTTCGAAGTTTCGAGTTGCGATATGGTAAATAAATGGATTATAAAATTAATGATGCTCCAAATCGTGATTACTGTTAATTAAGCCATGTCAGTCCTCGCGATCTCGCGAGTTGGGGACTCAGAATGTTAAAAGAAAATCCACGAAGTAGCGAGCAGTGAGGAATTGATAAAAGGTGGTAAAATTTGATAATTTAAGATAAGGTGAGATATATCCTACGCCCTGAGGCTTGCACATTTCCTGAGGCAACCATCTCTCTCCCTACTCCGATTGACTGTCAAACCGCCAAAAATTGATGACATTAATGGGGAATTTGGATGAATCCACGAATATAAGATCAGATTCTGCGCAATAAATTTGTTTCTAATTACGATTTGACAGACATATTTCGAAAAGTACCGAAGCTTCAAATATATATAAGAGTTTCATTTTATTATAAGGAAGGCATTTTCATAAGCACGCAGAGCTCGTCATTTTTCGAGTGAACTAATTTCTTCATGTATATGCATTTCTGTCGTAGAAGGGCGAAAACACAAGCTTCATCTATGGCTCCGCGGAAAGCAACAAAGGCAAATGTTGAGGTTGCAGGGAAAGGCTCAGATAATATCTCTGACACTTCGCCCCGGAGTGTCGACTCGGTCCCTAGCTGGTCGTTTGTTTCAGATATTCTACAATCTGAGTTGGTGAATTATTCAGACTCCGACGACAGCGAAAGGGACGACTTGAACACCAAATACAAGATAGTTGTGCAATCCGGAATGCACCAGGTAGAAACCAGACCATGGTTGCTCCCATATTATGATATGATCTGATGGGCGTTGGATCATATAGACCTACCCACCAGAATTATCATGAACGACCAATGGGTCACGGTCGGGACTTTTAGACCGGAGCATATCCAAACCATGTATAAGCTCCCAACAACATCTGAATACACGTATGGTGATGAATTCCTGGAGGAATTCAAAGAGAAGGAGTGCACGCAATATGACAAAACCATGCCCGGTTTGATAAAGGATTGGGTTTCACGCTCCGCGAAATTCAGAGCAAATGACCAGGGCATTTATTCAATCGCTTCACTGGAGCCACAGTATAAGTATGTGGCAATGATGACATGCCAACTATTCAGAAGAGAGGACACATCGCATTTCTACATTGCATGGGTGCCTCTCATGTTTCGGGTCGCAGAAGGTTGCTCATTTAATTGGGCCAAGATACTCTTGGACAATTTGGCCAACCGGGTCACAGAGTATCAAGAGCATAAGGCAAGTGGGAGACCGTCCTCATTTTTCATGTCTGCATATATTATGGATGCGGTATGTTCCATGACACCATTCCCTTTGATGAGCTGGGCTTGGAATCCAGACCAAGAAAAACCTATACATGAGTATCACGACAAACTATGGGAGAATAAAGCGGACAAATTCATTTACGAAATTTTCAACTGGGTGATGGTGCCCCTGCACATCGCCATTTTTGGTCACTTGCCACCTCGTATCTCAGACAGCATTGCTGCAGCTCTGAGTGGTATAGCGGACTAGTACGTGGATGCGGAGTTTTCCTACTTCAGAGTGTTCAGAGCTGCTGTTCCCCCACTTGCGCTACCACTGTTTATCCCTGACAAGCTGGCTTGTCACGAGATTGCCCGACAAACAGTGATTGGCGGGGTGAGTAAAGAAATCAAAGCATCTTCAAAGAAGGTGTGGCCATTTTTCCCCGTTCGGCTAAATTCTTATTCTTTATTGGATTTCGGGCATGCCAAAGCTGAGGCTGCAGCCCTGGAAGACCTGAGTTTGGTCTCCATCGAGTATAAAAAACATGATCCTCAGAAAATTGTGAGCAACCATTTAGCTAATTGTGGGATGAAGAGGTTTGAACATGAGTTTTCACCCTCGGATGACGTTTTCTGAGGGGCAAGGTCTTATGAGGAAGTGCTAGCTCGGATCCGATCTTTAGTGCCCGAAGACACAGCCTCTGTATTGAAATTTCAGGAACAAAGACGAAGCTGTCTTCCCATTGTGTTGCGAGGAGTGAGCCCAGGAATTTCTGAGACAGAACTGAATGATGCTGAAGGCCCCAAAGATACAACTCTCGACTTGGGAAAAGGCAAGGACGAGGGGAGGAAAACGAAGAAGCCCGAAGCAGAGGCACATAATCCAAACCTGTCAAAGAAACAGAATCCGAAAACTGAGACGAAGACCCCTGAACCTCCAAAGAAGCAGGACTTGGTCGTCACCCCAGGAAAGGCAGCGAAACAAATCGGGGAACCCATCACTTCTGTCACCCCCTTGCAGTCGACGCAAGGAAGTATAGAAGAAGGATGGATCTTCAATGAGGAACTGAGGCCTATCAGAGCAGAAGAAATTCCTCCAAACGAGTTCTTCTTTGACAAAAAGAGAAAAGCAATGGTAAAAAGGGAATTCTACCAGGAGGGAGAATCGACCGCTAAAAAGTTCAAGGTCATGACCGATGGGAAAAACAAAAAGAATGAGAAATTCACCACAGAGATCGCAGGAACGCTAGGAGCGTATGCATCGGTGAATCAATTTTTGGTCGGATTGTTGAAAAATCAGCTCAAAAGAAAAAATCGCCTGATCAAGACTCTCAAAGCCAGAGTAGCTTTGGCCACAGAAAATGCGAAAGGTCAAGTGAGCGGGGAGATAGAACTATCCCGACTAGCTAATAGAAATGAAATAGAAGTGCTCAAAGCCAAGCTGGAGCAAGCGCATCTAGTGATCCGAGATGGTCGGATACAGGCGGGTCAACAGAGGACTATGATCACAGAGCTGCAGGCTCAGGTGGAAATCGCCGAAAGCAGGGTGATCGATGTTGAGGGGTTTAAATCCCGAGCGATTGAAATTCAGAGCAGGATCTCTTCTGCACAATGAATTTTGCTAGCCAAAGTGGGAGTGATTCGATAGGATTTCCTGTTGATGCATCGGGTTTCCGAGAACCTGATTGTCAGAGAAAGGGATGCAGAAGCGGCTTGGGTCACCTTCCAGGAGGCAGTGATAGCCACGAACAACAGAGTTTCGATAGGTTCTCCTGGATTCGCTCCCCTAGAACAAATGAGAGGTAACATTCTGTTGAAGGATTGGGAGCATAACATTTCTCTGGGCAAGGAACAAGCTCGAAAAGTGACCAATTCGTTAGAAGAAGCCTTCAATTCTATAGATGGTGAGCTATTGGGTATGGACAGTGGAGGCGATGCAGAAGATTTAATGAAAATAAATTTAGAACAGATCTTGCTCGATCTAAAAGAGAAGGATGAGAGAGATTCGACCGATATCTCTCAGATAGATAGCGTGGACATGGCCCGAGTTGATAGGCACCTGATCCAGCCCAGCGTGCAACTAAGTGCCCTTGATATCATCGATGCACAAATGGGGGACAAGCTGCAACAGTTAGCCCAAGAATGTTACTTCACCGAGGCTAGCTGTTAAGCAGAACCTTCACGGCTTGTATCCCAACTCATGGAAAGATGCATCGCCTACACCGATTCTGCACGAAGACGAGCACCTGGCAACAAGTGAAGACAAGATTAGGGGAGATGGAGCGATTGCTCTCTCCTCTGTCATAACTGAAATTTTTGTGACTATTGAGATTCTGCTTGCTTTGCAGAAATTGTATAAATATACCCCAGAGAGAAATAAACAAGGCTGGACCCTTTTTGAGATTTTGTAATAGAGTTTTTGCATTGAGATTTAATACAAGTAGATCCAAGATTCTCAATTCCGTCACTTCTGTATTACAAGTTTGCTTTCTTGTTCCTCATTTTTCATTTTCAATTCATATTCGTAATTGATGTGCTTCGTTACAATTTAGTACTACCACTACTATAACGAATAAATTTGGGTTTTCTGTAATTGTTTATTGCCTTTCCTCTGCACCAGCTATCAGTTGTGTAAGACCAATTTGCAGTTTCGGAATTCTACATGCATTTTTTGTTACATCGATTATTTTCTTAAATATTTTCTTCTTCCGTTTACTTCGTAAGATTTTCCCTTGATAGGAACCTGACACTGTGAACGGCTTAATGTTTTCCCCCCATCTCACCCCTTTGATCAAGATATAATACAGTTACAAGAACGAGCCTTTGATTTTCATACATCGTTAATACTGCAACTATGATTTCTCTTTTATAAAACTTAACTGAGACAACACTCAATCTTTCTTAACAATTCTCTTACCAGTATTGTTCCCCCATGATAGTTCCTACACCAACTCAACCTAACGTTGAACCCGGATTATTGAACCAAACGCATATCACCTTGAACCTCTTTAACACTATCCTTAAAACAACCACTAACTGGGCCGAGCTTGAACAATCATGGGCAACCATTGAATGTGACATAACTTTTCAGGAGCAGTTCGAAGCCAGACAACCTCAACGAAGAAATCTCCCTTAGACTCTTTCTCCGAAGGTTGACATTTTCCCTTCTTCTTATCCTAACCAGGTTCAGATGCATTGACACTGTACTTTTGAGCCTTAGTACAAACTCAGGAACAACACCCTGGATGGCCTAGGACGTCACCTAGGGCTCATGACGTCATCTTGAGCATGTGGCAGTTTGATAGGGAAGTTGGCATGTGTGGCATGATGGAGAGGCCCAAAGAGGGCTAACATTTTCTTTTTATTGCTGCATTTTCCCTAAAAAGGGGCTAACGTCTCCCTTAAAAGGGGTGAGATCTCACCTTTTGCTCAATTAGGGTTTTAAAATGAACATTTAATGTAAAATAATATTATTTTGGTATTTTGGCCTTGTCGACCTTTTTTATGACCTAAAAAGTTAAATTAGGTCATTGATACACTATATTTTGAGGGTTTTGACTCTCATTTTATCATCATTCATTCACTCACTGATTAGTGAGGTCTGATTTTAGCGCCCTGTTGGGGTTTTTGGCTGATTTAAGAGAGGCACACTTGTTGAAGGAAGATCTTTTTTGTCATTTATGGTGTTTCTCTTGAAGGAAGGTTTTACACCTAGGGTTTGCGTGGTTATTTCTTCATGAACTGTAAGTGTTTTTTCTACAAAACTTCTTATTGAATGGTTGTAGTCTAAATTTCTTGCACATTACTTATAAATTTGCTGAATCAAAACCCTAGGTGACAAGAACATTTAATTGGTCCTTGTCTCATGTCCCCTGATAGAGAAATTTTCAGCCATTGAAGAAGGAAGAGAGAGCCTAGCCATAGCCACACTCTCATTTCTTCTTCTCCCTGAGCTAGCCGTACTATCCAAAAACCAAAGAGAGTGAGACACCCTTGGCCTAGTTCTTCTACACCAGGGCTGTACCATTCTAGGGTTTGCTGAAAAGGCCTTGCTGTAGCAACACCTTACCTCTTCAAAACCTCATGCTTTGGTTGTCTTTGCTTTATCTTCATCTAGCAATTTTTCCAGTTTGATCTAAAGAAGGAGGAGAGAGCAGGAGGCCTTGCTTTAGCAACACCGGAGTGAGCCTCTCTCCCCTAGGGTTTTGTTTTTGAAGCCCTGCTATTGCAACACTTCAAAACCCTTCCCTCTAGTCTTTAGCCACCCTCCTTCAACTCTTGCGTCCTTCTTATTGACTCCATTAAACCCTAAGGCACTGACCTAAGCCTCTAGCATTGAAGTGACTTGATCTAAACACTCTCAAAATACCTTTTTTCTGCTTTGAAACCCTAGTCCTATTGCTGTCATCATCATTGGCTATTATCATTATTTTGCAAAAACGTTTTGCCTTATAAGCAATTGAATGGTGTCTAAATCATTTATTGAATGAAGGATTGATTGGATATATTGATTTCTACATCATTTTGGTATTTATTGGTGGAGTGATATTATTTCATTGCTATATTGAAAAACATTGAATTCGTCAATATTTATTTTTATAATTTCTTATATGTTGAATTAGCAGATGATCTTTGATATATGAAGTACTAACCAAGATTTGCACATAAAAGTTTGTTGTTGCTTTGTCCCAGACATGTGCTTTTCTTCTTCTTTGGTTACTTCTTATTATTGGCTGTTTAGCCGGATCTTCTGTTCGGTGGTGACTTGTGAGGGGGGATTTACACTTTTGCCTTATCATCCTTCACCTTCTCAAAGCTCCAGGTCACCAGGGACATCTCCCTTGGGCCTTACCACCCAGAATAGAAAGAACCATGCTATTGAGGTGACATTGGCTGGGATTGGTTCCTGTTACGCCAGTTTATCCCTTTATCTTCTGACCTATTACCATAAATACAAACTGTGCGATAACATTTTGGCGTCGTTGCCAAGGAACACTGAGTCAATTCTCCTCAAACAACAAATATTTTCGGTAAGCCTTGCCTCAAGAGCCTTATCTTACAATCTTACCTGGTGACTCCACTAGGGTGTTTTCCATTTTCTTTGATAGTTTCAAGTAAACTATCTGGCGACTCCACAAACTAAAATAGGTTTAATAATCCTCCTTTGTCTTTCAGAAGGAAGCCTCCCAAGAAGTCTCCTATTGTCAAATCACTTTTCGGGAAGAGCCTTCCTTTAAGAATCATGTATAGCTCTCAGACCGCTACAACGAACCCAACCAACAATCAAAGACAATGGTCATATACTCTTTTCAAATCGTTAGACATGTCATCCATACCAGGCTACCCTAGGCAAATTCCACCCAAGTATGAGAAGTGGTTTCCTAAATTTACCGGTACTGATGCAATCAGAGCTGAAGAGCACATGAGCAACTTTTGGGCATTTTTCCAGCTTCACCCCATTAATGATGAAACTGAAGATCTAGTCATGCAGTTGTTCTCTACTACTCTTTATGATTCCTCAAGGCGTTGGTACCTAAGCCTTCCTGATGGAAGCATCAAAACCATGGATAGAATTGAAGAGGCCTTTCTCAAAAGATGAAGTGTCAAAGAAGACCCTAATATGATCCTCACCCAACTAAACAACCTTTCCAAATATGAAAATGAATCCATTCGGGAGTTCCACACCAGATTCAAGACTTTACTGCAAATAATTCCCGTAAGACATCATCTGAAAGATGACTACCTCATCCATGTTTACACTAGATCTTTCAATGGCCAACTAGGGTATCTTCTTAGAGACAAAAACCCCTAGTCCATTCAAGAAGCCCAAGATATTGCTACTAAAATAGAGGGAAACCTCCTTTCATCTAAGATTGATCCTTTTACTAACCCAAGGGGGATAATAGACACTAAACCAAAGATAGTTCACAATGCTGAGCCTACTTCAGATCTATGTACTAGTATTGCCAAGCTACAAGCCTCTATGGATGGTATCATAAAAAATCAAGAGGAAATGATGAATTGGATTGTCAAGTTGGAAACATCTGAGACCTAGGCACCCAGGGTCCTATACAAAGGACAATTCCAGAAAGGGGGCCAATTTTATAAACCAAAGAATGAGCATGAAGTTCCAAACACTTTGGCCCCTGCAAACATTGTTGATGAAAATCCTTGGTGCCTGGAATGCAACGAAGCACATTGGGAGCATGAGTATCCTTACAATAGTGGCCATCAACAAGTCAACAACATGGACTGTTTCATGGAGTTTCCTTAGATAAATATCACAGATGCAGAACATCAGAAAGCTGTGAAAGAAGTAGCCAGATCAACAAGGATGGCAGTAATAAACAACCTGGATAAGGAATCACGAGAAAAGATAAAGAAACAAGAATTTCAGGTGTACAGGAGAAAGAATTTGAAACAACCTGCTGCTGATTAGGCAAAGCCCCCACCCATGGAAATGCTTCTTCTCAAGACATCCAAGGTTGGAAAGGTTGACTTGAACTTTGACTTCGAAGGGGCATTATCAAAAATGCATGTAAATGTCCCCATGAGAGAAGCAATCAAGATCCCATCCATCAAGGAATGCTTTGACACTTTCTTTTCGGGATCAGATGAACCCATGGACCCCCCTATTATGTTGCAAGCTAATCACTTCAGGGTCCAATACGGTGAGAACCCTCCTTTATTCATGACGTTGGCAATGAATGGAAAGAACCTCAACAATTGCATGTTAGATACAAGTGCTGGTGCCAACATGAGGTCACTCAAAGTCATGCGGGTTTGAAGGTCACACGACCTTATAGAAATGTATGTGGTTTCGAATCTAAAGCCATACCCACACACGGGGTGGTTGAGAATGTTGAAGTTTTCCTGAAGGAGTACCCATAGAAGATGGTCCACATTGACATTGTGGTAGTTGATGTCCTAGATGTGTGGGGGATGTTTTTATCTAGAAAGTTTGCTGCAATGTTAGGTGGCACCCTTGAGATGGACCTCACATTCTTGCAATTGCCTTTGAAAAATGGAATGATAGGCCGTCTCCTCAATGTGCCAATAACTGGGGAACATGTGAAAGATATTACTCACCCCATCAACAATAAAAAAGCACAAAATGAGATGATACAAACTCTTCAAAAGTATTCTCCAGAAGATATGCCCTTTGCAACAGAAGAGGACTTTGATCAGATCAAATGGCCCAAGAAAGAAGGATACCAACAACTCCTAGATGAATTCAAAAACAAAGAAATTGGGACAGTGAAGATATTAAAGAAACATAAAGATGACATAAAAATCCACTCGTCTCAATAGGAATTTTTTACAACAGAAGCCCACCCCCCTCCCTCAACACAATACACTAGGGTTGTCCAAGGAATGACCAAATAAAAAGTCTGAAAGTACAAGGAGGGAGACATGGTATGGATGTGGGATACCCAAAAAGGAGAGCCAACTAATGTAAAAGGAAGCACTTAGTCATGGCTCAGACCCTTCAAAGTTGGAATGGAATCAGTTAATGACTCATATTATCTATCCACTTTAGAGGGAAGAAGGTGCCCATTACCTATCATTGGGCACCTCCTCAAACCCCACCAAGGTGGGGGGACCTAATTTCACAGGCAAGTGTAGGTAAATAGGCATTTTGTATTCGTGTATTATACCATTTGCATTTCATGTTAGTTTGCTTTCACATTTGGATTGTTGATTGTTTTATTTCAGTTTATATATATATATATATATATATATCTATGTATGTTGGGGGTGGAATTACCACCCCATTTTTGTTACTAATGCCCCTATCGAGATTGAGTAGGTTTGTAGGTTATGCCATATATGCTGAGGTTCTCATGCGCTCTACGGTGAGCACATGTCCCCGAGTTGGAGCCAGATGTTATCCCCGATTTTAGGGATAACTAGAATATCATGTCTCAAGGCCCACAGATCCTAGAAATGGAGTATCGAGAGTAGGATTGACCTGAGCATGGCCCTGGAGGGCCCATATTTTTCTTCTTCCATCATCTTTGTCTTGTCAACAACAACAACATCCATCACCATTAGCTTTGTCTTGTATCGGAAGAGGTTCTTTCTCCATGAGGTAATTGGTCCAGGTATCATGGTATGTGTCACTTTTGATCATTGAAACCTTTAAATATATGCATCTGATTCCTTTTATCTATAACAACTGCTTGGATCTTACATTATCCCACTTGACCATGCTTGGGGAAATTGGCAGGATGCCCTAGCAAGCCTGTGCCCATAGGTCTTGGTTTTCCACTGGGGGGATTTCTAAAAACACCACCGTCCCCTCCCATCATAGCACCATTGTTTCATCTTATCTCCTACTCATTTATCCCATTCTGCTTGTCCCAACATTGGGTTGACCTATTTGTAGGATTTCACCTTATCTCATGGGAAGAAGGGGCTAAAGGCCCAGAAGGTAAAAGAAACTAGTAAAATATAAAAGCCTAAGAATGAAACCTCGAGATGCTTCGCCCAGGGATCCCTGATAAGGCAATAAAAGGCCTCTCAGCAAGAAACAAGAGGGACGTGGAAAATAACAAACTAGACCTAGTCAGAGGATAGGGGGTCTCATCACGAGCCAACCTATGTGAGTATCTAACAGTATGACATTGCCACCATCTGGTTACCATGCCAGGGCAGTGACCTTTGGTTGCATGGCCAAGGGAAAGGGGGTCTCATCATGAGCCAACCTCCTCATCTCTGTGAAAGTACTTGTGGGTAACACTGTCATCTCTGGTCACCATGCCAAGGCAGTGTCCTCTAGTTATCTCTTGAGTAAAACGAAAAAGAAGAAGAAATAGAAAATAAAAGAATAAAGCTAAAAAAAAATAAAGGCAAGAACGGGCTTGGAAAACTATGCATCCATGACAGGTACAACTCGCCTTCTACAAAGGCACCCACAGATAACATTATGCATCCTTGGCTCTCACTTCACCCACATGACTGGACATCCCCTAGCCACATCACCTCACTTACATGGCTTGGATGAAATCCTCCTGGAAACTTTCCCTTTCTCAAGGATACTAGCCCAATAGGATGTCTTGTCTTTTTCTCCAATCTTGTATTGTAGGTTTTTGTAATGTCTTTGAGCTACTGATAGATATATTAGGGGTTTTATGCATATGTTTAATAATATTGGTGATTAAATGTGATTGACATTGCTATGATTCCTATGACTAATGATCCCATGGAGGGTGTAGCTTTTGATGTGCAGGACCATGCCCGATGGACAGGTACCATTTGAACCAGGTACACATGGGGAGATGATCATTTCAAACCTCCATGGGGCTGAATAGCCCACCAGATGGATGCTGAGACCCCATCAGGGGGCATATATAGGATGATGGTTGATCAGGGTTTTGCACCATAGAAGAAGAGGACGTTCCATCAGAGGCACTTTGGGTAGAGTGCGGCCTAGGGGGATTGACCCACTTCCAGTGAAACATTTGCCCTGGATGGCCCAAGACGTCACCTATGGGCTCATGATGTCATCTTGAGCATGTGGCAGTTTGACAGGGCAGTTGGCACATGTGGCATGATGGAGAGGCCCAAAGAGGGCTAACATTTTTCTCTTTATTGCTACATTTTCCCTAAAAAGGGGATAAAGTCTCCCTTAGAAGGGGTGATGTCTCACCTTTTTCTCAATTAGGGTTTTAAAATGAACATTTAATGTAAAACAATATTATTTTGTTATTTTGGCCTTGTCAGCCTTTTTTATGACCTAAAAAGTTAAATTATGTCATTGATACACTATATATTGAGGGTTTTGACTCTCATTTTATCAACATTCATTCACTCACTCAGTAGTGAGGTCTGATTTTAGTGCCCTATTGGGGTTTTTGGCTGATTTAAGAGAGGTGCACTTGTTGAAGGAAGATGTTTTTTGGCATTTATGGTGTTTCTCTTGAAGGATGGTTTTACAACTAGGGTTTCCATGGTTATTTCTTCATGAATTGTAAGTGTTTTTTCTGCAAAACTTCTTATTGAATGGTTGTAGTCTAAATTTCTTGCACATTACTTATAAATTTGTTGAATCAAAACCCTATATGACAAGCACATTTAATTGGTCCTTGTCTCATGTCCCTTGATAGAGAAATTTTCAGCCATTGAAGAAGGAAGAGAGAGCTTAGCCATAGCTACACTCTCATTTCTTCTTCTCCCCGAGCTAGCCATACTATCCAAAAACCAAAGAGAGTGATAAGTCCTTGGCCTAGTTCTTCTACACCAGGGCTGTACCATTCTAGGGTTTGCTGAAAAGGCCTTGTTGTAGCAACACCTTGCCTCTTCAAACCCTCATGCTTTGGTTGTCTTTGCTTTATCTTCAATTAGCCATTTTGGCAGTTTTATCTAAAGAAGGAGGAGAGAGCATGAGGCCTTGCTTTAGAAACACCAGAGTGAGCCTCTTCCCCCTAGGGTTTCGTTTCTAAAGCCCTGCTATTGCAACACTTCAGAACCCTTCCCTCTAGTCTTTAGTCACCCTCCTTCAACTCTTGCATCCTTCTTATTGACTCCATTAAACCCTAAGGCACTGACCCAAGCCTCCAGTGCTGAAGTGACTTGATCCTAAACACTCTCAAAATACCTTTTTTTTGGTTTGAAACCCTAGTCCTATTGCTTCCGTCATCATTGTCTATTATCATCATTGTGCAACAACGTTTTTCCTTATAAGCAATTGAATGGTATCTAAAGAATTTATTGAATGAAGGATTGATTGGATATATTGATTGCTACATCATTTTGGTATTTATTGGTGGAGTGATATTATTTCATTTCTATATTGACAAACATTGACTTCGTCAATATTTATTGTTATAATTGCTTATATGTTGAATTAGAAGATGATCTTTGATATATGAAGTACTAACCAATATTTGCACGTATAAGTTTCTTGTTGCTTTGTCTCAGACATGTGCTTTTCTTCTTCTTTGGTTACTTCTTATTATTGGCTGTTTAGTCAAATATTCTACTCGGTGGTGACTTGTGAGGGGGGATTTACACTTTTTCCTTATCATCCTTCACCTTCTCAAAGCTCCAGGTCACCAGGGACGTCTCCCTTGGGCCTTACTACCTAGAATAGAAAGAACCATCCCATTGAGGTGACATTGGGTGGGATTGGTTCCTGTTACGCCAGTTTATCCCTTTATCTTCTGACCTATTACCATAAATACAAACTATGTGATAACATTGGTCATTTACAATGCCTGACATGATCAATCCACAAAAGGGGATTGATCTAATGAATAATACATCAATAATAAAATAGAATACTCTTTTCAATTACAATATTTCAACACTCCCCCATGACAAGAAGGGTATTCTACAACAACATCCGACGAGAGAGAGGGCAACATCATCAACAACATCTTGGAACACTGATTGGCATATCTATAAATCATCAAAAGTTTTTCTCATCAACAATATCATCATTCACAACAAGGAGCTGGAATGGCATCATCATCCTCATCAACACGAGGCTAAGGTAACTTCATCATCATCTTCAATGTGAGGCTAAAGTAACATCGTCATATTCAACATGAAATATGAAATAACATCATCATCATCATAATCATATTCAACAAGGAGATGAAGTGGCATCATCATCATCATCTTCAACAAGAAACTGAAGTGGCATCAACATCATCATCTTCAACAAGAAGCTGAAGTGGCATCATCATCATCAACTTCAGCAAGAATTTGAAGTGGCATCATCATCATCAACTTCAACAAGAAGATGAAGTGGCATCATCGTCATCAACTTCAACAATAAGCTAAAGTGGCATCATCATCATCAACTTCAGCAAGAAGATGAAGTGGCATCATCATCATGAACTGAATCAACATGGATTAGTATAACACTAATACATCATCATCATCAATAACAACACAAGGATAATACAACATCAAAAACAACAATATCACAACACAAAGGCTGGACCATCATCAACAACAACAACATCACAACATGAAGGATGGAGCATCATCAACATCAACACTAGGTTGAGAGTCTTCAACACGAGGTTGGCATCACAACACGAAGTTGGCTACACAATATCATCAACACGAAGCTAGAATCACAACACAAGGCTAGCACATCATCACAACACGAGGCTGACACATCATCACAGCACGAGGTTGGCATGTCATCAGCGTGAGGCTGGCATCACAAAACTTAAGCTGGCACATCATCACAACACAAGGCTGACACATCATCACAGCACAAGGCTGGCACATCATCAAAAAACAAGGCTGACATATCATCAACATGAAGATAGAATCACAACACTAGGATGGCACATCATCACAACAATTAAGCTGGCACATCATCACATCAATTAAGCTAGCACATCAACACAACAATTAAGATGACACATCAACAATACTCCCCCTTTCGAGGGATTTCCTTTCGGACTATACCAAGCTTATCTTCAAAGTGATAAAACTTTACATGAGATAGAGGCTTGGTCAACAAATCAACAACTTGTTCATCCATGCTAACATATTGGAGTTTTATGGCTCCTCTCTGTAACATATCACGAATGAAGAGATACCGGATCTCTATGTGCTTCGACTCATCATGGAACACAAGGTTATCCATCATATTTATACAACTCTGGTTATCACATAGGATCATGGTGGCTTCCATATCCAAATCAAATAGATCTGTCAACAACAATTGAAGCCATATGGCTTCACAATTGGCGGAACATGCAACAATGTATTCCTCTTTTTCCGTGCTTAGAGAAATAATGAATTTCTCCCTACTATGCCATGAATTCATGGCTGACCTAAGACAAAAACAACATCTTGAAGTGCTCTTTCTATCATAAAAACTTCTAGCTCAATATGAATCGGTGTAACCACTCAGTCTGAAGTCATGATCTTTAGTATAATAGAGACCAAAATCCAATGTACCCTTAAGGTATCTCATCATATGTTTTGCAGCAACAATGTGAACACGTCTGGGTTCTACCAGATACTGACTCAAGGCAAAACATGTATCTAGCCTAGTATTCGTCAGATACATCACTGAACCAATAATATGTCTGTTCAGGGTAGCATCAACCAATTCTAACGAGGTGTCTACTAGGAGCTTCAACTTCGTTTCCATGGGTGTGTTCATGGATTTACATTTCAACATGTCAAACCTCTTCATTTTAACTGCATACTTCCCTTGGTTAAGGAAGATCTTCTTTGTGCTCTGCCAAAGTTCAAGACCTAAGAGATAATGCATTTAGATCTTCCATCAAACTCTGTAGCGAGCTTCCTCTGCAATCTATGATAAGATTTTCCTTATCTTGTCAAGAATACATCACCTACATATAGTAGTAACATCACTAGCTCATCATTCATAACCTTGAGATAAAGGTTAGAATCAACTTTACTCTTTGGTAACTCCCAATCTCTTTAAGAAACTGTAAATCAAGCTCTAGGAGCTTGCTTCAATATGTACAAAGCTTCCTTCAACCTGCAGACCCGAGTCTTTCTATATTCAATATTCAAACCAAATTTTCACGTTACATTGTATCAATTTGGTACACTTGCTCATCTGCAACTCAATCTACACAAACATGTGCTATTTCTATGTGCTTTCTGCAAGGCACTATCTGTCTCACTATCTGGGAGTATGTCCTCTACTCTCTCTGCAACTGTTCCTTCTGGAATCTAGGACTCTGCACTTACAACTGCTCTGTGGATGAGAATGACTGCTTCATTCTCACCGTGGCTGCTAAAATCTGAGAGTAACTCCTCTTATTCTATTATGACAACAATTTCATCTGAAACTAAGAGTGGCTCAATAACTGATACTGAAGTTAGCTCTTCTTCTTTCATGGAGGTAACTTTATCTTTCATTGTATTCATATCTCCATGACCCAACTAATGCAATGCAACAACTGCCACTTGATTTTAAATATGGGGATTTCTCCCCCTGCATCTCATACTATATATGAATCATGGTTGTTCTGGTTGTCTTCATAAATAATGGAACTATTTCTTCAATAACTGGAGTAAGTGTCTCGTCATAATCTTTTCCCTCTTGCTGGGAGAATTCTCTTAGAAACACATCAAGATTTGTACATCTGCAACATGATTGATTTGTATAGATCAATATTGAAAGTCAATACTGACTTCTCTTCTAGTCCCACGGAAGAATCCATATCCTAGTCTTTCTGATTGGCTTCCTTCTTTGTCACCGAAAAAAGGGAATCTTCCAAAAAATTTAATATATTCTAGGAGTCTCTGAAGTTACGATCTAGTCTTCTCATGTCATCTGTCTCCCAATCCTGAAAGTTGTCTCTCCATTTGATCCTTTCTGAGATCAGGCTTATCCTTGATTTCTTCTGAGTCTACAAGGACTTCATCATCTCTTTACAAGGTACACTTGGTGTTGAATACAAAGTCTAAATATGAAAGACCAAGTCATGATTCAAACAAGTTCTTCTTCTGGTCAAGGCGGCTTCACTAACCTTTGAACAATTCTTCTATGAGTTCTTGTTCTAATGTTCAGTCATCTTTGGAGCCTTCTGCTCCGTATAATTAATCTTCATATGAGATACTCTGAATCTCAAAATATATCTTCTTCTTCATCTTCTTTGGTACATGAATGTATATGGTCATGTACATAGTCTGATTCATATCTCATCTAATATGTTTCCTTCTACAACCTTCACTATATCTTCCTCAAGGTTATCACCTGTGACCTGAACAAGGTCAACAAAACAACAAGAAAGAATAATGCTCTTTTGATAATAATAGATAAAACAAAGACACACATAATCATCACAGTAGATCCTTTAGAGCTATCACTTGTGACCTGTCTGAAGCAAAGATCAAAAGTAAGAAATATAATATGATATGAGGTCAACACTCTTCTAGTGTTGTAATCAAACATTCCTCCATGGTAACCTGGAATCAACACAAGAAGTTTCTCCTAGAGGATATGTTAGTTGTATATGTTACATTAAGAATTTATCTCAACATGCCCACATGCTACCAAGTATAATACTCTTCAAAGAATTCTACCTCAACTATAATGTTTTCTTGACACTTGCACATTTTGAATCTTATCAACTTAATCAATCAAACCTGGAACCTGGAGTTTTGTTCTCAAGAATGAGTGTGTTTCTTTTCTTCCAAGTCTCCTTCACTCAAGATGAGAAGTGCTTTCTTCAACCTATCTTCTGTACTAGGACAATATGCTATCTTGACAGAAGGTTGGGTTAGAGAATAAACTCTATGATCTCAACTTTAATCCATCTAATACCTTGACTTTAATTTTGACCAAAGGTTAGTATGATGGTCATAGATTAAACATGCAATCTAGATAAAAATAATGTCTTAACAAATAGATGCATATCAGAATAATCAAGCATGTGTTTCATTATTCCTCTAAATGTGTTGGATCTTGAGATCCTTCTGGATATATGGCAAGAGATCCCTTCTCCTGCAAATACCCTTTAAATCTTAACAATCTAAACATATGTGGGTACATACCTCAGATATAATTTGTAGGTAGTGGGACCATCTGGTAGCAACGGTAATAATTACCAACTCTTAAAAACTTCAAGGGTGACTGCAATTGGTACTACAACTGATACTTCAACTAATACTGCAACTGCAATTGATACTGCAACTGATTCTGAGACTACAACTGCAACTGCAACTTAGGGTTTTATGAGGAAACCCTAATTTTTCAAACTTCAAATTTTGAAATTATGATCCAGGGGATAGATGCGCTGAGCTGAGGCGAGTAATCTGGTGCAATTAAATTTCTGAAAATCCAAATTTTACCCCCTCAAACTTGACCAATGGATTTTTGGATTGGTGCTTCTAGTTTTCTGGTACTTCTGGTTTTCTAGTACTTTTGTTACTTCTGGTTTTCTAGTACCGGTGAAAACTAGGGTTTCACTTTTCGAGAGATCTACCCATTGAAAAGGTGTGCTGAAGGTGCCAAACAATTCCTTGGGTTTTGGCACACTTTTTTAGATGGTTTTAAGGTTGAGAATCTTCTTCAATAAAAATCCCTAATTTTCATGTACGACAACAATGACATTTTTCTTCTTCTTGTGAAAGATGCTCTCTTCAGCTTAGCTCTGATACCATGTTATATTTTAAGCTATTATTATGTTTCTTTTCAATTCACTAGATAACCATAGCATAAATAGGATCACTGAGAAATACATAATCACAAGAGACACATCATTTATCCTGGGAAACCCTCATGGGGGAGAAAACCCAACAAAAACTTCCTTAATATAGATAGCCAATACAATGCCAAGAGAATAACCCAAACAATACAGAAAATCCTCTCCCATGTATGCACCTCTCTCTCTCTCTCTCTTCCTTCTTCTCCAACTGCAGCTCCAAACTTGCGCTCTGATGAACAAGTGAGTGAATGAACAAATGAGGTGCTGGCCTCTCTTATTTATACAATCTGGCAGGTGCTGAACTGAGGTGTCGTTTCATTGGCAGCGCTGACTTCTCATTCTAGGTGGTTATAACCAGTTTAATATATTCTGGGGGCCGACTTCTCATTTAACATGTTACAATTAGGGTTTGACCAATCCACAAAAGGGGTATTGGTCATTTACAATGCCCGACATGATCAATCCACAAAAGGGGATTGATCTAATGAATAATACATCAATAATAAAATATAATACTCTTTGCAGTTACAATATTTCAACACATATTCTTCCATGGGATCATTAACTTGATTTGTCCCATCATCTTCTTCCATGAGATCCTCATTTGCTTGATCATGTTCCTCAGCTTGTACAACATCATTTCTACTACTACTTGGGGCAATATTCTGCAAAAAGTTAGAGGGTAGCTCTAACTTTATAATTGCAAACAATCATGCAAAATTAGTGTGTATAAAAAATATTCCAACAATATATATACACATATATAATTATATATATAAAATCGACAATATAAAAACAAATAATGAATATATAACTAATAATTAGCACAAGACAATATTCATTTGATCCCCCATCAATGTGCCCATATTTCCTACAATGGTTTTTAGCTGTTGTTATTAAAATTCTTATGGGACATGTAGTGCAACATCTTTTGCAAGGGCAATAAAATTTACAATCACCCTTTTCACCCTCTTTACTTTTTTTCCCACCTCTAATATTTTGTGACATTCTTCTGCATAAAAATACCCTTTTTGAACCATCGTCGTTATATCAAGATTGTTGCAACATCTTTAATTCGCAAAATATTTATAGATATTTTTTTCGTCGCAATAGCGACGAACATCGACCAAATCAATGTTGACTTTGTCAAAGAGTATAATGGTCAATGTTGACTTTATCAAATAGTGTAATGGTCAATGACCAAATCAATGTTGACTTTGTCAAAGAGTATAACGGTCAATATTGAATTTATCAAATAGTGTAACGGTCAATGGTTATCATTTCTCTTGTGACGAATCCATAATTTCGTCGCAAGAGTGACGACATGCCACTATATATATTTCCTTTGTTTTTCCTCCCAACGATAAGAAAATATCCTTCTGATATAGATAGTATTTCATTTTCATCTTCCATAACTGGTAGTTTTCGCTGTTAAATTTCTCAACCTTAAAATTTCCATCTTCCACCATTTCTCCACTCGAACTGGGAACTCTCTTTTCATGCGAGTTACCTTTTGCTCTGATACCAGTTGTTAGAAAAACAAGACCATAGAGAAACAAAATAAAACAAACACGTAAATAAAACACAGAAGATACACAACACAATAGAGGCACATATATATTTGGTTGACCCAGTGTGGGCTACGTCCACTAGAGAAATTGTGAAGTCCTTCCTTTATCATTATCCAATAAATGAAGGGATACAACCTACAACATACCCACTATAACTTCCTCTTCTTTCTCTCACAATATCCTCTCCCAAAATACAATATCTAGTCACATACACAACCACAATACAATTCTCTCATAAAAGAGGGTTGTATTATAGGGAAAAAATCCCTAACATAACTTCTACTGTTAGATCTAGGACCTTATAATGGACAATCCAGATTGACTATGCAATTACAATATTTTACAAGGAAATTTTCACAAAAAATTCTCTTCGCGGGCATTGCCCATACCCCCACCAGGGGGGCTCCAAAATTTCTCTCCACCCCCCCTAGACCCCCTTGGTGAGAGATGTGGGGGGGAAATCCCCTCGTCAGGTAATGGGGTCCAAACGTGGCTGAAAATATATCTTTGAATCATGAAGATAATCAGGCTCCACAACCAATAGGAACCAATGGTACATTGACAATGGATGTTCAAAAAACATGATATGGGACCAAACCAAATTTCTCACCTTGAAGGAAGAAAAAGGAGGGAGGGTTACTTTTGGAGATAATGGCTCTGCAGGAATAGTTGGAAAATGTATTGTTAGTCTTGATAATAGAAAGACTAAGACACAAAATTATCTGTATGTTGAAGGGTTAAAGCACACTCTTCTAAGTTTCAGTCAAATGTGTGATCAAGGCTACAACCTTACATTTCATTCTAAAGGGTGTGATATAAGGAAGATAAACTTCAAGAAGATTGGTGGAAAATGTAATTAGAACCTCAAGCGATGTATACATACTCTATGAATTCAAATAAGGAAAGTGTTGTATGGAACAAAATCTAGGAGTGATATCTCGTTCATATCATCAGTAAAGGGACACACAAGCTTAGGGTGAGAAATCCTTTGTCATTTATGTCAAAGGGGGAGAAGTTGTAGATAGAGGAATAATTGCAGACACAAGGAAAGTTTCAGATAGGGGGAATATTAGAATTGAATAAGGGCTGCCATCAATGACATAGTAGGATATTATTGGAAATATTATTGTCATTGATTTAAAATACTGAGGGAGCCTACGGGATGTCCAAGATAAATATTAAAATTCTACATACATACAAGATAAGTATTGCAAAATGGAGATTGTTGAAAGTATTGTTTTTGGTCAATTTGAATACCCTATATTTGAAGGACGTTTTACCCTACATACCTATCTCAAATGTGAGCACAAGTTATATGGTTAGAAATATTATTCCGAGACCTTTCCAACAGTATATGGAATTCCATCTAACTTTCTAGGAATGAGGAGATATGACTTTTTCCATTCGACAACCCAGTTGTAAAATTGAGGTCGGCTCAATCAATCTTTACATGCCAGTCTGGAAAGTGGGGACAAAATTACTATAAATATAGGATGGATTTTCACATTTTTAGTGCAACCAAGAAAGAGATCAAGTATGAGCTATGCTAAAGGTGTTGGGGTGTCTCTTTGGGATCTAGAGGTGTGTAAGGGAGGTCTAAGGGAATTTCTTTGGGTCTTTCTTATTCCCATGGTATGTTATAAGGTTGTGATGTTGGCGTGAGGTTGTGATGATTCTGTGTCCAATGCTATGAGGTTGTGATGTTCCCATGAGGTTGTGATGTTACCATGAGTAGATGTTGTTGTGAGTGGATGTTGTAGTCAATCAATGTTAGTGTTAGTGATTAAATTCTGGGAATGATGCCATGAGGCTTACTAGGATTTGAAGGATTGTCTGTGGAATGAAGCATGCAGGTGAAGTTAGAAGTATTATGTGTATGAATATCATGGATTGATGTCTACACATATATTATTGAGTTGGTGCTCAGTTGAGGATATTGGTTTCTCCAGTAGGTTGGTTCCTACATCTTGTTGAGTTGGTGCTCAACTTAGGATATTGGTGTCTCTAGTAGATTGGTGCCTACAATATTTGTAATAGTAGGTTGGTTCCTACAATATTTGTAACAATAGGTTGGTGCCTACAAACATTTACATAGATACTTTTTTTGTGGTTTTCTCCCGCAAGGGTTTCCATGTTAATCTCCGTGCATTGTGATTTGAGTTTATATGAGATTATTGTTTGAACCCCCCTTGTAGTATATGCATAAGCTCAACATGTATTTTGCACTTTGTATAGTTTTTTTTCCTAGTATAATGGACATTCCGTCTGTTTTCAATTATTTTGAAGACAATTGTTACCAATTCTCTAGCATACTTGCATTGCGGTCCTCTTGCACATTGGAACTTGCAGTTCTACACCTTAGTGGTTCTGGTACAATGTAGTAAAACTTAGTAAAATATGTATACACTTAACAAAATGATTTTAATGTATATATGTATATTAAAAATAAAAGTTAATTATTAATTTAATAAAAGTAAATTATACATCTTCGACAAAG
>ML790654.1:310577-333232 GCA_009831015.1 Picea engelmannii | reverse complement strand
GTTGGTGTAAAAATGATTTTTATTTATTTTTAATAGAGTGGTATACAAATAATTAAAAGATTAATAATTATTTATTAATTTAATAAAATTTAATTATTGATTTAATAAAATTTAATTATACATCTTGAGGACAATGAACACTTAGTAAATAAAATACATAGACCGGCTCTGTACTTGTACATCGAAACTTTGAGACTTTTACATGCACCTGTTGCAACATATGTTCAATATTTCAATGTACAATGCACTACTTCATATGCGAAGACTTTTTCTTTGACGGTTTGTCCACACCTCCACACAATATTCTTTAACAAGTATATCCCCACATAACTATGTGAGTTAATTGGTGTAATTTTTTTTTTAATATGGTCCTATACAAATGATTAAATGATCAATAATTATTTATTAATGTGCAATGCATGTCATTTATTACATAATTACATAATTATTAATGATTTAATATTATTTATTAATCATTTGATAACGAATAATTAATTAATATTAATTATTTAATATTGCAATGTGCAATGCACTATTGCTTGTGTGCAGAGACTTTTTCTCTAAGATTTGTCCGCATAGGTATATCCTCGCACATGTATGCCTGTTAGTTGGTCTATTTTTTTTTTTAAATATAGTCCTATACAAATAATCAAAATATTAATAATTATTTATTTAATGTGCAATGCGCAATATGCAATGTGCAATTTATTAAATAATCAATCTATTAATAATCAATTAATTTATTTAATATAGTCATATTGGTACATCAGAACTTTGAGACTTGTACATGCACCTGTTGCGACATATGTTCAATGTTGTAGTGCACTACCGGTTATGTGTAGAGACATTTTCTTTGAAAATTTGTCCACATATCCCCTCACAAGTATGTTTGCTAGCTAGTGTAAAAAATGATTTTAATTTTTTTAATATAGTCGTATACAAATATTTAAAATATTAATAACTATTTATTAATATGCAATGTGCAATATGCAAAGTGAAATTTATTAAATAATAAATTATTTATTAATTATTTGATATTATTTGTTAATTAGTTATTAATTATTTAATGTTAAATAATTAATTATTTAATATTGTAATGTCCAAGGCACTACTACTTATGTGCAGATATTTTTCGTTGAAGATTTGTCGACACCTCTACAAAAGTATATCCAGGCACAACTATATCCTTGCACAACTATCTATGTTAGTTGGTGTAAAACCAATGTACTTATGAATTCTTTTATAAGGTTGTAAGTTGTATATAGATAACTAGCTACCTCCTTCTCCTTGGTCACCAGTGCTCCCATGAGTCCGTTAGCTATACACATGTTTGACAGATTTTTGTTCTTTGCACAAATCTCCTTTTATCTCATTTGTATGTTCAATTTTTCACCAAAAAACTTGCCCCAAAATCATCACTAGCAAAAGATTGCATTGATCCATCATGCAATGGATCAACTTGAGCACCACTTGCAAATGATTGTCATCTCTGGCCTCACTAGATATAGATGTATTTAACAATTTTCTATTCTAACTAGATCTCCTTGTTTTCCAAGGTTCTTCTTCATTATATATGAACAATTTTAAATCACTAAGATTTGAAACATTAAAAAAGTACAATAAATTTGTGGATACAGTTTTTATTCCACTAAACTCCCTTGCATGGCTATTTTCTCCTTCCTGGCTAGGATTCTCTGTGAAACTAGGCATCCTTGATGGCATGAGGATCCATGTCCAACCACGGGTGCTTGTCGGACTAGGATCCCCTCTATTTCATTCATTCGACAACCTAGCACATTTGAGACACATAATTGGGCACTCACATTGCATGAATCGTCTCGATCCATATATATTGTATATGTAGCACACTGTGAATCCATGAAAAACAACAATTGTGTGTGCAACAAGAAAATCATATTAATCAATTGACAACATTTTAATTTGCATCATGCAAAAACTATATTTCTTCCAAACATATATAGCTTCTGCACCTCTACACAGGTATATCCCCGCACAAAGAACAATTATTAAATACATTACATCTTCAATAGAGACACATAGTTTGCACACATATGGCTTCCGCACCTGCACACAGTTGTATCCTCGCACAACGATCACTTAGTAAATAAATTACATAAAAAAACAACGTAGTTGTTTTTTAAGTGATTGAACTTGAATTATTTACTAATTAAAAATTCATAGATATGGTCATAATAAAACCCTCTACACAACTAATGAAGTCCTAGAATTTTCTTTTTGCAAAATTCAACCACTTATCATGCGAATTACATTGTTGGACAATATGCCTTCTATTGAACGATTGGAAGTGCAAAGTTGAAATGTGCAACAATGCAACATGTTTTCTAATATGAATTATCTAGACAAGGGTTCAAATTAGACCAAGTCTTCACTCTCTTGGAGATATGGCTATTCAAACATGCAGAAGACATGTCTCTGCGGAAGATATATCTAGAGGAAAAATATATATGTTTAACAATATTTTTTAAGTTAATCATATGCTTAAGAATGTTTTGTTAGCTTTATCTACTTATTTTTTAATATACGTATATTCCTAAATGCATATACATATCTAAAAAGTTAACACTTTAATCTTGATGTTTGTTGACTATCCAAAATTGAATAAAATTATTTTTTCAACACACTATGGTTCCAAGATTTCTTGGTCAAAATACTTTTTACTTACCCACGTTTCACATTACATAGAGTCTGCACATGTATATCCGCAGTGAATCCAACACCTTACTAAAATTACTTTAAGCCCTTGCGCGAACAATCCATGGCTAATTCTCGTGTAGTTTCTAATTATGAAATTTGGCATTCCCAATGGTTCCGCTCTAGCGATTCTAACAACAAAGGTAATTCACATGACAACCAATTTATATATGGAACCCTGATTTGCTCCAATTTTGCAAAAAAACAAACGAAGTTACTTACCACTTTTGCAAAGTAAATATGACCTGCTTGATTATTCAAGGCAAGGCCAAGACTCTAGGAGAAGGTCAATTCAATTTTTCCTCCACAACCATATAGCATAGCTCCCACACCTGTCATTCTGTTAAAATTGTCAAATTTGACATGGTGTTTAGTTATAAAACTACAAGCATTGAAGTTTCACCTTTGCAATAGTTACATGTTTATGGTATCACCATATGCAAATTTCTTTGCACCAACTATATGTTTAAGAAATATCACATGTTCCTAAAACTAACATGCTGAGTTACTATCCAATTGTAAAACGCCGACTTAATGCATTTCTCATATAAAATTATGTTGCTCATGCACTATGCTTCAAAATCACTTAGTAGAAAGCCTTTTTCATTAGCCACTTTTCACATTGTGTGAAGTGATTTGCGATTGCAATATCCCCAGATGCCACACACCTATATCTTTCACATCTTCTCACTCCACACATATTTATCACCCCCACATTCAAGACTTTATTAGTTTTATTTTCAACCCTTGTTATACCCACCATGTTAACGAATCATTTTCATAAATTGAAATTGAATGTGTACGTGATCTTCCTCAATTCCTTATATCTTCGTTGGAGGTCCTTTACCTAATTTTCCTTATGAGACATAATCTTTTAATTTCTTTAAATACTAATTTTCTAAATTTTATATTATAAGTTTTAGTAATCTTTTAAATTCTTTAAATACTAATTTTCTAAATTTATTCTTACAAGTTATTAACAAATATCTCTAAGTGTGAAAGTAATAAAATTATGTAGAGTTTTCATAATAAGGTTTCTCTTAATATACATGATTTTGTTACTCCCTATAAAAAAAAACACATGTTCCTCCTCTATATTTTATATCTTATCTGAATTCACACATGTTCATCCTTGATTTTTTATATCTTATTTGAATTCCTTATTAGACCTAGTTTTATTAACTTACACAACTTGGATACTAATCCTTTAATTTATTTAAATACATGACCTGGTTTTATTAACTTACACAACTTATATACTAATTTTGTAAAACACTATAATTTATGATAGCCTAGTTCTATCTTTACAAAGTTTTATGAGAAATGTTCTTAGTTGTTTTTAACTTTATTCTTATCATAGACAATAATGTTAAATTTCTACTTTATTATATGAATTATGTTTTTGCAAACATTATTCATTGGCTATGCACTGTGTTGAAGATTCTATCTGACATTTGCAAAGCTCTTGCGATTAGAAGAAGAAACCATTTGTGCAATGGGAAATGGACTAGCTCCTACAATGCAATAGCCTCGATGCATTTTTTGTATAAAGTTGTGTTGTCGATGCACTATTCTTCAATTTTTTTTTTGGTGAAAATCCTTTTTACTTGGCCACTTTTCACATTGTAGTCCAAGTATTTTTCATTGAAATATCCCTAGACGTTCTGTACCTGCATCTTTCCCATATTCTCTCTTCACATATGTATATAACCCAGACAACCAGTAATTTATTAGTGTTATTTTCAACCCTTGTGGCCACAATTCATGGTTAGTCCGGGTGCAGATGCCACTTCCACAATTTAAAATTTCCAACAGTTGTGCACCCACGGAATTCTAACAAGCTATGTAGTTTACATGGTAACCGAGTAATTTATGACACCTTTATTTGTCATGATTTTCAAAAAAATGTAACTCATTCACCACTTGTGCGGAGTAAATTCTGTGATTTTCTATGATATGTTTAGTGGTTTCTATTTACGACCACCTGCATTCTGTAACTGACTTATGTGTGGAAATGAACTTTTAGTAAAAGCGGTACAACCATACCTGTCATAATTCTTGTCGTCTATAAACACAATAGTTTCACGACACAGATTATGACAAACCAAGTAATTTTCACTATAACCGAAGCATTTATGACAACATGATTTGCTTTGATTTACCAAGAAAGAAAAACATGTAGGTAATAGATCTCATGCAAAGTAAATGTCCCTCTTTTTTGTGACCTATATAATGGTTCCTATTAATGATTACATGTGTCTCAAACATAGTTCATATGTGCATAAATGCTTTTCCTGGTGAATATGTGCCATGCAATATGATTTAAAGAAATTGGACCTCACTAATATACTATTCACAAGGTTCACCTACACCAAGATTCATTGAAAAAACAACACTATGGAAAATAGAAGAAGGAAAAATCCATTTTGCCGTGATACTGTCAGTTCACTAGCCAAAGAAGACAAGAATTTCCACATGTCTGCCTCATACGACTAGTTCTTGAAAAATTCACCAGAAGAAAAGAACAATGATAGACTCTGGACCACAAGCATGGTCAATGTTGGTTGTATTCCTAAAGTATTTGACTTTAAAGAACTCGTAACCTGGTGTGTTTGAAGGTTCCACTCAAGGACAAGGATAATTAAAGTAACAACAAAAACAAAGAATCCAATGGTGCTTACTTTGAAAATGTTCAATAAAATGCTCCATCTTTCGTCTGTGAATAAATATTTTTGGCCTGCAGATGCAGACGCCTTCCTGGATTCTCAGGCAAGCGACTCCAAGATGTTGAGATACTTTCTACTACCTTATGCAAATATCCCAACTGACCTTTTAGAAATCAATATAACCTTGCTACAAGAACCATACTGAGACTTTTCATGGTTGTTCACTCATGTCGTTGGCCGCGAATCGACTTCAATGATACCCAGGTCAGATCTATATGCACTATACTTTTCATTTTGCAAGGATGCCATGTTTTATTGGGCAATGATCATATCAATTGAACTTTATTTTCAGTTAAGTAACTACATTATCACTCAAATATTTTTGATGGCCACATATTTGGTATTCACAATTGTCTTTTTCAATTTATTTGAGAGTCTCCTTGTCAAGAAAACTATTGATATAGACAATGAACCAGTTCAGTTTTGGCACCCCATAATATGAAAGCATAAAGCATGATTCATTTTTTTCATTTTTCAAGATAAGTTTGTTAGAGAGTTTAGACACATCTTGGTTGGGTTAGAGCCCAAGAGAATAAACAAGGAAGTTGAATATTTTATTAAGGGAAAGGGAATTTTCATTCAAGAGGAAAACCATACTTATATCCTCTTGTATGATTGTTGAGAAAACCCACTTCTACTTTCTATATTTTTTGCAATAGATATTTTTTTGCCAAAGTTCATTGCAAGTATAAATCCTAGTGTATTCTATTTGACAGAAAGAGAAAAAATCAATTCATTACATTGCCTGTTCAAGTTGGCAACATAATGGTAAAAAATATATTCCATCTGAAACAAGTCTCAGAGACACTTAGTCTATTTAATCTAAAAGAAGCAGAGCCCCTAGGGGTTTTGATCATGAAGGCATGTTCTTGCAACATTTAGCATCGAAAAGGTACATCAACATTTTTACAAGATTTGATGAAAAAAATGTTGACAATTCGTCAAAGAAGGACAAGAATGGATGGAGTGATGGCTTATTGACATAAATAAGTTCAAATAACAAAATTTAGTGTAAACCAAGGCAAAGGGGGGAAACTAGTACTAATTTCCAATCTTCCTCCAATCTCCATCCATGTAAGAGCTCCTCACCATAACAAAAATCAAAACAACACAAGTTAAATGAAGAACAAAGTAATGACGAGTATGCTGGAGATGATGGTCCAGTGAGAAACCAACTCATGCAAATATTGAACAAGCACATATAGTCTTGTATCAAAAAAGGAAATGAAGCCTAAATAGAGACAGTTCACAAGACACATGAACTCCAACAAATATTGAATATATGGAAATCGAGAGCACACAACTACATGACTGGGTAACCCACAAAATTGTCGAAAGCTAAGAAATTACACAGGACCTCACAATAGAGGAACCCGTGTTCTTTAACAATCACTCCTTAAAAATTGCACAATACTTAATACAAGAGGCATGGAAATCAAATGAAGATAGAGAGGGTCAATATCAAACACAAAAAATGTGGTTCATAAATTAATTTCAGTGGTCGATGTATCAAGAGTTTCACCGTATGAACTCATGCAACTACTTCACTCGATAGGAGATTATTTTGCAGATTCAATTTTGAAACAAGAGTTGCAAACCATTAAATTGAAAAAAAGAATAAGTGAACTTGAGGATGCACTCAATCCAAGATTACTATTTGAACAACCATTGGTCATACTTTCAACATAACAAACTCCCCGAAGTACTCCAACATTCTCAAGGATAATCACGAAGGCCCTGCAATTGCTGAATGGAGTCATACTTTATGTGGTTGATAACATTAACATAAGGATCAATATAGTCAGGCCGACATGGGAGATCAACACCAGTTGACACGATATTTTACAAAGGAATTTTAGTTTTACTAGAGATTTGCAAAGAGACTTGCAACATGATGAAGCATACTACAAAAATGAGCTAAACACTTTCATTGCATGGGTGACTAGTATCAATAACCATCGAAGAAATCAACAGGAACTGCCCAATAACAGTAGAATAAGGAAAATAAAGGCATGTTGGGAACACTAAATAAAAATGTTGCAAGATGCAATTGTTGCTTTAAAAAAAATCAATGAAAGAAGAGATATTGTTATTTTAAAAGCATTTGATGGTGTTAAAGAAATGCAAGGTCCACAACTTTTTAAGAAATTTAGCGATGATCACTAAATAAGAACTTAATAGTGACTTGGTGGAAATGAAGAATTCATAAGTTAGTGACTTCGACAACCTTGTGGAGTTTCCTGAAGAAGAACTGAAACAATGGCTTGTTACATTTTCAATCAAAATGAGGAGCACTTGTCATCCATTGAACAACTGCAACTGGAACAAAAAAAAATGGAGAACAATTTTTTTGCATTTTAGTTAAGCAAGAAATCATGATCCCACCAATAAAAAACAATATTGATAACTAGGTCAAGAATGCCTTGCAACAATTTATTAACCCATAATAGCTACCACAAATAATTTCTTCAACAAAAGGCCAAAGAAAAAAATGTTATGAAACTAAATACACAACAACAAAAGACAAACCAAACTAACATAATACCCACTTCTTGGTAAGCACTCTATTGTTTGCATCTGCTACTACTATCCTTTTCTTTTTCTGACTTGGTAATTGGTCACATTTCTTTGTTTTATGCCCTTTTCATAGTTAACGCTGCATTTTAACTATCTTTCTCATTTTCTTACATGTCTTTCTTCTATTTATTGGTCCATGGGAGCCCCAATCCAATCCATTTGAAAAAAAAACACATTTACTTTTTACATAAATTATTTAAAAGAAAAATGTATATTTTTTGAACTCGCTGAATAACTCTTTAGCATAGATGGCTAATGATTTTCTAGGCTTCGAGTTTAAAACTAAATTTTCAACTCTGCTTTCACTCTTTATGGCTTTTCAATGAAACATCATGTTAAGTTTTGTGCATATGTACTACATTACTTATATTCTCAGAAATACTATTTTGACTTTTAAACTTTTTTCACAAGCATTATGTAAAGGAAAAATGCATATATATTTTTTTTCTTGCCAAAAGATTATTTTCACATATATGGGCACTTGTTTTCAACCCTTTCAATTTAAACTAAATAGTCAATTCTATCTTCACTATGTATCATGTTTCAATGAGATGTCATGAAATATCATGTTGAGTTCTCTGCATATGTGGATATTTACTTTCATTATGCAAAATTCTATTTTGACCTTTATGCCATCATTTGTAACTTTTATAGCATATTGTGAACACTAAATATAATACATCTTTGTACTTGCTCATAGCTTCTTGTTTTATTTATGAAAGTTTAGTTAAGAAATCAAATACATTATCAGGTTTCATTTCAGTTCTTTATGGTGACAATTATACTTCCCCATTTAAATCACACAAAAATTGCAAAAGAATTTTCCCCGCTGCAATGAATATTGTCTAATGGACCAAAAGTTTATTTCACAATGTTGTTTCCCATTTGTTTTATTTAAAAAACTAGTTTTCCTATTAAGCTGGAACATCGACAATTCGTCTACTTTTGCATTGTACTGTTCATTTTTTTGTACACTGTCTTTTCTCACCTTTGGTTGAAAAACCGCTTTTCCCGTTAAACTTGAAGTTTGACAATACTTTTTCTTTTGGACTCTGTTTTGTGTCTTTTGTCACATGCATAGTTTGCATTGTCTCATGTAGATCCTAACTTCTGTGCAGTTCACATTGCTTCTAACACATTGTGGGATCAATGTACTCTACATTGCTTCTTTGCAATATCTTTACAAAGTTTTATGGTAGATGTTTTTATATAGTTATATGTTAAATGCCATGTCTTGTACAGACAACTGCATGCTTTTTTCTTCTCACACACCTGAGAATCCTATCCTCCACACACTTTACATATCTGTTATAGCCCTAAAATTACCTACTCATGCATACATGGCATTGGCCTTCTTACTTGCATAATTTTCCAAATCACTGCTGAGGAGATCTACTTAAAAAATCAATTTTTAGAGCATGTACGTGCCCTGCTCCACTACTACCCACATACATATGCTTGCTGCATGTTAGACATCCCATGTACGTACACTTGCTGCACACTAAACAACCCGCATATACCTCCAAAAGTTGCAAAAATTAAAAAGTTGTAAGGAATTCAGTGGAATTTATGGGTTATTGGAGGTTTCCCAACCAATTCACCTACTATAGCCCGTCCCCCAACCGAATAACCATATTTTTGTCATATAAAAAGAGGTATTGGGGTCTCATTATACAAATAAGCATTAGAATGGTGAAAATCTACCCAATTTCACTTCCCTTCCTTGCCCAAGCATTTGCAACCTTTTGTGAGTTATTGCCTCAACATTCCCTCTTCAGCCCCTTTTCTTCCATTCAATCCATTCCCTTTCCTTGAGGTGATTAGTATATTGTGAGAAGAGGCTTATTGAAGGTGCACTTGGAGCATTGTAAAGAGGATCCTAGACCAGGTTCGCGGAACGGTGGCCTACGAGGATTGTGAGTTTCGGTCTTTGTTTAATGAATAAAAGAATCTCTTTTCCCTATCCCAAATGATGATGTTTTATGTCTTTTCTTTGATTTACACATAACGTTTGATATCTAACCCTAATTTATGAATAGAAATAACATGCTTGTAGGTCAACTTTGGGAGGAGACTTGCAGCCTTTGGAGCTACAAAGTGTGAGGAGATCATCACCAGATATTGGATAAAAGGTACAGTTACCGATCTTCTCTTCCACTGCTTTCTGTTAATTTATTTTGGTATGTTTGGGGTAGTGTAGAAACTAGATTAAATTTTAGGAGGTCATTTGCTCAGTCTATATCCTAAACCCAGGTATAGTTATAGGGGGATTTTCCCGCTAGCAGAATTGATGACCATACTGGGGAGTCTCTCTAGGTATTTTAGGGAGGTTTTTTGGGTTTTTGATTGGTTTTTTGTTTTCCTTTCGAGTTTCATTCAAGTTTACCGAGTCTTTTAAGCGTCTATGGTAACCTGCAAGGTGCATACCAACTTTCCATGCCTTGTAAGTATGCCTTGCTTTTTTATTTTTGAAAAGTCTCAGAGGTGTGCGTGCCCTGTTTTGGGTCAGACTGCATACATATGCGCTATGCATAGTAGACAATCCGCGTACATACATAGGTTGTTGATGCAATGACCCACGTCTCTGTTTCTTGAAAGTATTTTTTAATAAAGAGAGATTTTGTCTCTTTCCTGATAGAAGTTTAGACTCCTTAGGACTTTCTTGAACCAGTGAAAGTATCTGTCTTTGGCTATAGCTTGGGTTAGAGTTTCGGTTAACTTTTTCCTCAGTTTTCTTTCGTTTTCCCTAAAAGGTTTAGAGCAAGCTGTCAAGTTTTAGATCATCCTTTTGGTTTCTTGGTTGAATCCCTACGATCCATAGTTGGCTTAGGGTCTTTATCAATCTTGTTTTTAGTTTTCTCTTTGTTCCTGTTTCTTTCTTTGAAAAAAAAAATAAAAAAATTACTTCAGTTTTTCTTGTTAAAGCAGTTCGAAAAAAAGAAGAAGAATTTGTTTTCTTGCATTTAGTTTGGTAAAGTAGTCAAGGTTGTTATTTGCAAAAGAAAAAGAGTCTTCATTTCAAAGTTCTTTTCAATTTCCTGAAATACAAGTAGTTTTTCTTAGTCAAACGAAAGCAAGTTTTAGGATTTCTTCATTTAGACGATCTTGAAATATTGATTAGAAAAGTTGAATTTACAAAGAGTTTTTACAATCTTTGCTTTAATTTCAAAGTATCTTTTGCTTTCAAATGTCTTAAAGTTCTCTTCCTTATTCGTCTCTTCATAACACCATCAATCGCACTATTGCACCTTTTTGTGTAAATCAAGCCTTAAAATTAACGCTTAATCTAAAATATATTAGAGTTTCTGTTTGTAGGGTTCACCGACTAGTTTAGGGTTTTAGGGCCTTGAATTAGTTGTGAAGAGGAAATTCTTCAAGGTCATTTTAAAACAAACATTGGAGTCTGAGATGGGGAGTGTATTAAGTCCAACATCATAAGAGTTAGTTGGGACCCCCCTCTAACATAGGGGATAAACACGAGCTCGCGTGAGGAAAGGTAGAAGAGATAACCCCTCCAAAGTCGGACTAAACATAGTGAGGATTGTATATTGAGGGTCTTTCTCGAGAACAATACCGATCGCATTTTCCTGCAGAGCTTCGTGGACCTAGAATCCGTTCGATATCCTCAAATGTATTTCGGACCAATTTCCTTCGGCACCCTTGAAGGTATTCGAACTTGTTATCTTTCTCATTACGATCTATCCGACTGTTGAATGTACCCGCCTGGTGACGGACTGCGAGTTGGAAACCTAGTTGCCCATATTTTACGAAATTACATAGGTGACTATGGGGGTATACCGCAATACCTAGGGCATATGTCAGATCACACTTCGTAGAGTATACTCAGAGGGTTCTTCCGTGTTTGAGTTTCCTTACATCAGTTAGTTTCTCTAGTGCTGATTGGCGTAAATTTCCTTCCCACCAGTTAGTCAACTACTTGATTTATATTTAGGTAACTTTTAGTGTGTGCTTTGTGCTCCCTAGTTTTCCATAGTGAGTTAGTTAGTCATTAGTTTTTGTCTTTTACCTAAGGTGGTAGACCGCCCACTTCACCAGTCGTGAGGAATTTTTAGTCTTCTGCTTAGAAACGTGGAGTTGCCTCTTTATAGGTGTTGTTTTTTATAACACTGGTTCACCAAAATCAATGTGTGAGACTTTTACGAACTTGAATGATCCCGCAAGGGGAGAACCTATGCATAGTATCTTCATGAATAAAGTTCTCGATGATACTAACCAAGGAACCCCTTCAAAACGAGATTCTTGTGCTTTTCCTTTTTTCATAAACATTGGTGTCCCTTTGATGGCCACTTTGTACATTCCTGGGTTGAATGTGGGACTACCGGTTTGGTTGGGTACCATTCCAAATGCATTGAACACTCTTGAAACTTACTAGTTAAGCACCTTATGTCATGGGCATTATGTTGATGTTCCTTTGTCAACAAAGTCTTCTCCTCCTCCTTCTGCCTTCCCTGGTGAAAGTATAACTACTAGTAACCGGAAGTCTAAATGAAATAGAAAGAGGAAGAATATGAATAAGAAATCACCAGCCTCTATTAGTCATGTTGGAGATAGGTCCTCAACCTCTGCAAGTCATATTGAAGACCAACACCTAACCTTTTCAATTCACGTTGGGGGAAAACAACCAACCTCTGCAAGTCATGTTGGGGGAAAACTTCCAGTCATTGCTAGTCATACTGGCGATAGGTCCTCAACCTATGCAAGTGATTTTTAATACCAACACCCAATCTCTGCAGGTCATGTTGGGGGCAAGCACCCATCCTCTGTAAGTCATGCTGTGGGAAAAAGTCCAGTCACTGCTAGTCATACTAGTAATAGGTCTGTAGCCTCTGTGAGTCATATTATCGACCAATCACTAACCTATACAAGTCAGGTTGGAGATGTGCAACCAACTACTTCTATTTATGTTGGGGGCATTGATTCTGTTGAGAACCTAGACAGATAGGGCATAAGCCTAAGTTTCCTTGTAAGCTTTTCAAGGGATATCAACTTACTCATTTATGCCTTGGCCTTCCATAAGTACGAATATTGTGGTCCCTGTGTGCAAGCTCTTCTGATTCTGAGTCTTCTAAGGTTTCCTCATAGCCTATTTAGCTAGTGGTTAAGAAAGTGGTCGTGTCGATGAAATCTTTGGTCGATCCCACTTCCCTTTTTGGGGGTGATGTGCCTTTAGATCATGTTGTCTCACAACATATTCAACCAATGGTTGAGAAAGTGGTCACGCCGATGCAATCTTTGGCTGATCCCACCCTTCTCTTGGGGAGTTATGTGTCTACTGACTATGTTCTTAATATTTCCATCTCGGTACTTTCATAACAAGGGGGCATCCTGCTCACTTCGATCACACCCCCCCAAGTCCTAGGATGGTTTCCTTTGATTGGAATGACCTTGTTGAGCCTCGTCTTCCTTATTTTGAACCCTTTCAAATAAGGGTTGAAGTTAATTCAAATAACATTTACCGATGTATTGTAGATGAAGGAGCCACCGCAAGTATTTTATCCTCCTTGGCTTGGCAGGCTTTGGGTTCTCCCAATCTCGTGACTGCTTCGCATGAGTTGTTGGCTTTTGACATATGTCCTAGTGAATATTCGGGGATTCTTCCTCAATTTCCTATCTTGTTAGGTGGGAATACTATCCTTGTTGATTTTATAGTGGTGCAAGGCCCATTACATTTCAATATGCTTCTCAAGCGTGATTATGTATATTCTATGAATGATGTGGTGTCTACACTCTTCCGGGTGATGCATTTCCCTCACAATGGAAGCATTGTCACTGTCACCTAGATGGAATCTGACAATCACCATCCTAATTCGACATTATTTCAGGCTACCCCTTTATATGTTCCTAGTGTTTGTGTAGACTCTACCCCGCGAGACTCCCTCATGAGCACACTTTTTTGTCTTTCAAGCTCGCTTTAAAATTTGAAAGAAACATCCAACGAGACTGTATTTATTCTTTTTGATATCATCTAGGTTACTTGAGAAAAGTATCCCCCTGGAGTCTTCTTTAAGCCCTTTTCAGACTCTCTAAAATTGAAAAGATTGTTGAGCGATATTGTTTCCCTTCACGCTTGCCAAACTCAAATTTGAAGCACATCTGTCCGACAATAGTTTACCCCCTTTTTGGTCCAAATGGATAATTTTATGAATAAAGGTATGCTCTAGCAACTTCGATTCTCTAGAAGAGTATTCTCAGGTGTAAGTTTAACCCTTTTTCAGGCCTAAGGGACTAAATCTTCGAAAAAGGAACATTCTCCTTGGTTTTGGTTTATCACCTTTTTCGGGCCTTGGAGATTACTTTCGAAAAAGGAACCCCCCCAGAGTCCATATTTAAGCTCTTTTTAGACTCCCTAAAATTGAAAACATCGTCAAGTGACCTTGTTCCTTCACACTCATTAAATTGGTCCAGAAGAACATCTATTGGCATGATTTTAACCCTTTTTCCAACCAATAGATTATGGCGGAAAAAGGTACACCTCAGGAGATTCGTCTCTCTGGGAGAGTTCTCCTCAGTTACTTTTATACTTTTTCGGGCTAAGGAGACTAAACTCATAAAAAGGCTATGATTCCATGATTAATCTCTTTTCAGACTCCTTAAAATTAAAAAGATAGCCGAGTGATCTTGTCTTTGTCACACTTGTTAAAATGATTTTGAACAGACGTCTTTTCGGTGCAAGTTTAACCCTTTTTCAAACTGACTAGACAAAATACGAAAAATGTACTCCCTGGAGTCTTCTTTTGCATTTTTTCAGACTCTCTAAATGTGAAAAAACTATAGAGATTACCTTCTCTGGGCTCGTAAAAATTTACATAGAAGGGGTCTCACTGTGTCATGCTTAATCACATTGCGGGTCTCATCTTTGCGTCTTTTTCATAATGTCGGCTCCATGTTTCTCTCAATTGAATCTTTGAAGCATTCCTTATATGCAAGCCTTGAAACAATTCTTGCCTCTGCGACCTGACACCTTGACCCATGGAGGAATTTTCCCTGAGTGTCCTTATGTTGCACATGTCTCCTTGCCCTGAGCATTAATACATTCCATGTGATTGGAACCAATTTTCTTGTCATGACACTCGTTCCTCCTTTGTAATATAGCATTATTTTATTCTTTTCCAAGCTCTTTAAAAATTGAAAAAGACAAAAAAATCAAATATTCCAAAAAGAGGGGCTGAGAAATATACATTCTTTTTTCGACAGTGAAGATAGTCGCCCTTGGACAAAACAAATCCTTTCATTTGTTCACAAAGAATTAGGATCTAATATGACCTTAGGAAGTTGTTATCGCTACATAGAGTTGTGTTCTCCTCCGTTTGGTTACTCTTCCAAACATATGGATATTTTATGTTGCCTCTTGCATCACAAACTTATGTCAATGTCATGCTGCCTGAGTCTGATCATATTTCGTGCTTTTGTCCAAGGAAAGTTTTACCCAACCTGAGTCGGCCTTTTTGTAGTTTGTCTCTTGAATTTCATGAGTCGGTCATCCCAAGAGTCCACTCAAGTTCAGATTCTAAATCGACGAAGTTCTCTGCCTGATCATCGAGATCCTTCAGTCCTTTCTCGACAGATTGTTGAAGACCTCAGGGTAGTGAATCTTACACTCCCATTGTACTACTACCTTATTTTTGAAGGTCTTGAAGTTGTTTCTCGAGCTATGAAGACTTCATATCCAACCACAGACGTCACTAGATTCTTGAAGATACATATTCTACTTCTATATCTTTGACTGATTTTGAGATGTAGATCTGTTGTGTATTTCTCGCGGCTACACTTTATATAATTGTATGACATGGATCTGCAGTGTATTTGATTGGAATCCATGATTTAGTTCATCCCAAACATGGGTATTCCCACCTCAGAGAGACAATTGTAGTTTTGCAGATGACACCTCTCGAACTCTGGTCTTGGGATCACGCGATTTTATGCATTGGTGAATATGTTGTAATGTATTTCAGCCATCATCTGCTCTTCTAACCTCATACATTAGGGGCATATGTTATATCCCTAAAATTCCCTACTCATGCATACATGGCATTGGCCTTCTTACTTGCATAATTCGCCAAATCACTGTTGAGGAGCTCTACTTAAAAAACCAATTTTTAGAGCATGTACACGCCCTTTTCCACTACTTCCCATGTACATATGCTTGCTGCATGCTAGACATCCAACACATGTATGCTTGTTGCACACTAAACATCCCGCGTATACCTCCAAAAGTTGCAAAAATTAAAAATTTGTAAGGAATTCAGTGGAATTTATGGGTTATTGGAAGTTTCCCAACCAATTCACCTGCTATAGCCTGTCCCCCAACCGAATAACCATCCCGTTGTCAAATAAAAAGAGGTATTGGGGTCTCATTCCATAACCAATCATTAAAACGATGAAACTATGCCCAATTTCACTTCCCTTCCTTACCCAAGAATTTGCAACCTTTTGTGAGTTGCTGCCTCAACATTCCCTCTTCAACCCATTTTCTTCCATTCAATCCATTGCCTTTCCTTGAGGTGATTAGTAGATTGTGAGAAGAGGCTTATTGAAGGTGCACTTGAAGCATGGTAAAGAGGATCCCAAACCAGGTTCATAGAACGGTGGATTAGGAGGATTGTAAGTTTCAGTCTTTGTTTAATGAATAAAAAAATCCATTTTCCCTATCCCAAATGATGATGTTTTATGTCTTTTCTTTGATTTACACATAACGTTTGATATCTAACCTTAATTTATGAATAAAAATAACATGCTTGTAGCCGTGTTTGCCTAGTCTTGGATACATGTCAACTTTGGGAGGATACTTGCAACCTTTGGAGCTACAGAGCGTGAGGAGATCATGACCAGACGTTGGATAAAAGGTACAATTACCGATATTCTCTTCCACTACTTTCTGTTCATCTATTTTGGTATGTTTGGGGTAGTGTAGAAACTAGATTAACTTTTAGGAGGTCATTTTCTCTGTCTATATCCTAAAACCTGGTATAGTTATAGGGGGATTTTCCCACTATCAATATATTTAAGCGAATGATGACATCAACACACTTTACATTGCTTCCGACACATTCCAACCTCCACATAATGCTTCTTGATAAGTTTCATGCTCCATGATTTTTTTTACATAGTCCAATGCCAAATCCAATATTATCTGTGGAGAACTTTGGATCCTTTGCTTCTCGCACATGATATTATCTGCACACTTTTCACTCAGTTTTATGTATGAAGCATCCACAATTCCATCAATATCCTTTATATCGACACACATTTACTTCTGCACAATAGAAATAATCAAACCTAAAATTTGATTATGATATTATTTCTTTTCGATCCTCTTGTTCCCCTTAGAAAGCTATAACATCTTGATATAAAGGTGCCATACTCTTAATATTATTCTTCAAATGCATCCTCAACAACTAAACTAGAAATCAATTGCAAATTCAAAACGTCAAGTGAGTTAACTATTTTCCGGATTAAACTCTAGAACCTATATTTCAGAGTTATTCCAACTTTTATAATTGTCGCTCCTTATCCTAGCTTCCAAACACTTTCCATTGGTTCTCGCATATGTCAACGTTGGCACTGAAAACTTCACTTAGTTATGTTTCTTCTTGCATATTCTAACTACCCATTCAACCCTTCACTTACTTAGTTACTAAGGTTTCATCCACATGGAAAATTTACTATTTAATTACTAAGTTTTACTTGACATTAAAAATTTAGTAAGATTTACTTTACATTCAACAATTTGCAATCTTGCAAATTTCTACAAACTTTTATCCTAAATGTTTTTTGTCCAAACACTTTACACTGCTTTCTGCATATGAGTTTCGTTTTATTGATTACATTGTCTTGTAGAATTCAAATTATAAAGTATATTTATTTATCACAATTTGTTATGTGTGTTGACAATGTGATGACTTTGTCAATCAATTTCATTAAATGTAGCCATTCATAAATATGTTTCTTCTGTTCATTCATAGATCCCTTGTGTCAATACATAACAATTATTTTTAACAAACTCTTATGCTAAATGTTTTTGCCTTGACAGTACTAAATGTGTTCACTTGTTTTTTTATTTGTTCTTATCATTCTCCTCTTGCATAAACAATAATGGCATTGTACCTATATAGAGTTGCGCAAGCTATATGTGTCCAAACTATATGTCTATGCCAAACATGTATAATTAACATTTATTAAATTAATAAACAATTATTAATCTTTTAATTATTTGCATAGGATTCTATTAAAAAATTATAAAAATCATTTTAACACCAAATAAAAGAAAACATTATTAAATATTGTGTTATAAAATTTAGCTATAATTTCTATCATTTACACCCATTTCAATCACTTACAAAATTAACTACATGATTTTCTATTTATTTTATTTACTAAGTGTTAGTTGTGTGGAAATATACCTATCTAGAGCTGCGAAAGCCATATGTGTGTGGACTATAGGTATGTGATAAAGACATTTTATTTACTAAGTGTTTTTTGTGCATGGATATACCTGTGCATATATGCAAAATCTATATATGTACATACTCTATGTCTATGCTAAAGATGTATGATTAACTTTTATTACATTAATAATTAACATTTTTTTAATATACATATACACACTTTTTTTTTTAAGCATATGTAACTATCAGACTAACTGTTCATTATGCAAGGATATACTTATGCAAAAGTACAAAAGCTATATGTGTGCGACCTATATGTTTGTGTTGAAGATGCATTTTATTCACTAAATTTTCATTGTGCAGGAATATACCTATGTACATATGTGCACACTATATGTCAATGTTGAAGACGTATAATTAACTTTTATTAAATTAATAATTAACTTTAATTTTTAATATACATATATAACTAAAAAACATTTTGTTAAGCATATACATATTCATAATTTATTATTCTATTATTGATAACATTGATAGTTGTTAAACTAAGTGTTTACTCCGCCATCTTATATTCATTTATGCCCATTTCAATCACTTACAAAAACAACTACATCGTTTTTTTTTTTTTTTTATATGCCAGGTGTTTGTTGTGCAAGAATATACTTGTCCAGAGGTGCATAAGCTATACATGTGCAAACTATGTGCCTGTGTTGAAAATGTATATTATTTACTCAGTCTTTGTTATGCAAAGATGTACCTATTCGAAGCCGTGGAAGATATATCTGTGCATACTATTTGTTTGTGTTGAAAATGTATAAGTCCATGCTACACCGTTGGGACTATAGTGATAAGTTTTGCATTAACCACGATTTTGTTTTTGCATTCAACAAAAACTTATGTTTTGCATTGCTTCCCACATATGCTAACGTCCATATTTAACATTTCACTTATTTACTAAGTTACACTACACATTGAACACTTTTCTTTTTTTTGCTTATCTTTTACAAAGTCATGCTTTTCCCATAGTTTAAATTTGTTGCAAGCGATCACAAAATTTTATTCCACACATTAAGCAAATAGCTGAAACAAGTACAAGTGCATGTACGAGTGTTGAACTGAGGAATGCATAAGAATTTAATAAGCAATTAAACTATGCAGCTATAGCTAATGGTTGGAACATGCATAGTTCCAATATGTGGGTTCAAAATGGGTGTATTTTATTCACTAAGTGTTCATGTCTTAAAGATGTACAATTATCTTTTATTAAATTAATAAATAATTATTAATAGTGCAATTATTTGTATAGGACTATATTAAAAAAATCTCTTTTACACATTGAACAATTTACCTATTTGCTTATTTTTACAAAGTTTTACATTGCTTTGGCATATGCTAACCTCTCCATTGAACATTTGACTTATTTAATAAGTTTAGGTGCACATTGAACAATTTTCTTTTTTTGCTTATTTTTTACTATGTTTTATGCTAACTTCATTTTTTTCTTATTTTTTACAATGTTGTATACATATTGTTTTTACTTGATACTTATTATTGTTCCTGAAGTTATTGGAGGTTGGGAACTAGTAGGAACTTCCCCAATTGGTTGGGAACTCTTTTGGGAACTTGGGAGCTTCAACATCAAGAAAATGGGAGCTTGGGAACCATTTCCTAAAAGAAAGATTTAAATTAGAATTAAATTAAATTAAATGTAAATATTTTTATTTCAATATTACAAATATTTTCATTGTATTTATTCAAAATATCAGTATAAAACTAAGACTAAACTACACTTAAATATTATTTCAAAAATTAGTTAATTAAATAACTTAATAATACTCACTTTATAGTTGTGGATATTAAAAACTTTTAATGTATTTATATTTTCTTTCAAACTCAAACTAAACATGAAAGTCTAATAAATCAATACCCTATTCATGACAAGAGTTTGCTCCACTTTGTAGTTGATATCAACCAACCATATCATTCACTTTTATTGTATTTTCATATTAAAAGAGTAGTACTATTTTGTTTTTTCCAATAAAAAAAGAATAATGCTTCAAATTTACAAAGATGTTTGAAGTTTATATATGTAAAATTTAATTTTAAAAAGATGTTACAATTGTATATATGTATTTCAAATTTTGTTTCTCATTTTCTAATGGAATTTTTATGGATATTAAAGTTTTAGTATTGTGTTAAGTATATTCATATAATTATTTGCACAAATTAAATTAGTAATTTCAATATTGTAGTTGTTGCAATAGGAGAAACATTGTCGTCTATTGACCTTCAATTTTATTGAAATAAGATTTAAAATGTATCAATATCTCTATATATTGTAATCTAAAATATTTTTTTTTATATTTTTTTAATATATATTATTTTTGCTCTCAACTTCTTAAATTTGGAGAAAACTTCTACTAGTTCCCGACACTATCCACATTTCCAATATTTTCACGTTTCTAAAACTCTTGCAACATAGAAATAATGCTATTTTTCTTTATTATATGAATTATGTTTTTTACAAAAACTATTGATTATCTATAAACATGATTATATTTAATCTACTTTATTACATTTAATCTTTTTGTTCAAGATATATTTCCCACTCTACATTTTTTTATTCTATTTGAGTAGATATTTCCCGTACAATCTTCTTCTTTCTTTATAAATGGGAGAATTATAAAAATGTAAAAATAGTATAACATATATAATATTAAAAAGCTATGCTTTTATGTAAATAGTATCAATATTATCTTATCATATATAATTATGTAAATAGTATCAATATTATCTTATCGTATATAATGTATATTTGGATAGACATGACGCTCCATGGTACCTCTAAAGGACACGTCTCTTACTTTTTATTTATCTTCTTCCGAGTAATATAACACCTATTCTTCCTCATTCATTACAAAAACCACTGTACATTCAAAAACTGACTTAAGCCATCATGCTTACCATCCAAAATATAGAGAAAAAGGAAAAAGAGACACTCTGTAAGACTCCAAATAATCACTGCTTGCTGCGAAAACGATGGGAAGCTGTGAGAAAAACCATCGGACGCAACAATGGGAAGCACCTGGTTCGCGTGCTGAAATTGCGTTATATTGGACGGAAAATATCAAGGTGGCGTTCGAAGACTAGGGCATGTAATTTTCAGTACGATCCGGCCAGTTACGCCAGCAATTTCGACGAACAATGTCTGCAAGAAGATCCAGATTATCGCGACGTTTGTTTCTCATCACGATTCACACCTGCTCTGCGTGGAAAAGCCGAGGCCTCCAAATGATCTCACTCACCAATTCTTGTCATTCGTTAGGTCGCTTTGTTTTGCCTTGCTTTGTTGGCTGCGTCTTGTAATTAATGCTCTATTAAGTTTCTGCAATTAGGGTTTTCGTGCATTAGCCCAACCGCCTATATATTTAGGTTTTGGATGGACATAGCTAGTTTTTTTGGTTTCATAGTGGGATCAAGGATAATTTGGGTAAATGGATTAATCCAAAAGTTTTGTCTTAACCTATTTAACCTTCTATTCACAATATTAGGCTGGATGACAAGTAGAGCCAATCACGTGTGCATGATAGACTAGAGGTATGAAATTTGGCCTAAGGCAAACTTTTAAAAGAAGTTGATTTCAAAATTAATGAGGGAGAGATGAATTCCCTTTCTCTAAGAGGGGATGTAGATGTGTCCTTTTCTTCTCTAGGGTATAGGGTTTGAGAGATGATACATATCATTGTTTAGAAATAGAGAGAGGAAACATATCGTGTGCCCTCTTTCCTATTCAAGGTTGGAGAGTTACATGTATAATTCCTTCTCTTAGAGAGGATATAGATGTTTTCCTTTTATTCGAGAGGGCATAAGGTTTGAGAGTATATATATACAATGTATTTTAAGTATGAAAGTTAAGTGAAATATTTTCTTTTTCTTTTAAATAGTGAGAGAGTGAGAAGGTGGTTTATATATATATACATATCATTGTTTAGAAAAATAGATGATGCATATCATATGTTCCTTTTCCTAATCAAGGTTAGAAAGTTACATGTATAGTTCCTTTTCTTAGAGAGAATATAGATGTTTTCTTTTTATTACAGAGGGCATAAAGTTTGAGAGTATATATATACAATGTATTTTAAATATGAAAGTTAAGTGAAATATTTTCTTTTTCTTTTAAATAGTGAGAGAGTGAGAAGGTGGTTTATATATA
>ML790654.1:293533-304168 GCA_009831015.1 Picea engelmannii | reverse complement strand
ACGTCTCCCAACATGTATGAACTCATCGAAATCAGCTATATCAGTATCAGTATCATAACATGCAGGATTTGAGGATTCATCCTCCTCCTCCTTTTCATTACATGGTAAAGCATCATCAAAAATCACGAGAGGAGGGTAACTTACTGTTTCTTCTTGTGCAGGTACTTCGAGGACTGTGGTGTTTTCAACATGTGTTGTTTCTTCATCCCCATGGACTGCTTCTATTTCATCCGAGGCTTCCATTTCCTTTTCCTCTTTTGAATCAAGTAACACATTATTATTATAATTTTGAAGTGGAAAATAACTAACCTCATCTTCACTTTACTGCACAGGAGAGACAGGTTCTTGCATGACTTCATCAGAGAGGGGAGCACAAATGGATACTTCATCATTTTGTTCAAGTTCTTGCTCCTCATCAATGTCTTCATTCGACTGGTCGAAAACTTGTTCCCCTTTCTCTTGCGTATCTTCAAAATTTCCATGGGAGACCAGTTTTATCAAGCTGAGAATGTCCATGGCATTGGCCCTGGTCAAGGAGAGATTATTTTCAATTTGGATGGCCATATTGTGAGCTTCTGCAAGTGTTTTTGGATTCTTCTTACTTAGAAGGAAGCTCAAATGTCCCTGAAGTCCATTAGCATAGAGGTAGACAAGGTATTTCTCTTCAGGACGATAGCTTTGTGGAATCTGGCAAAGTAGTCTCTCGAACCTAAACCCAAAGACTTTGACAATCTCGGACTCTGCTTGTCTTATGCCTTCAAGCTCTTTCAACAATGATTGTATAACTTCTATTTTCATGGTCCACTTTGCAAGAAAAATTTCTTCAAATTGTTCCATAGTATTGATGCTGGCAGCTGGAAGGTTATCGTACCATCTTCTGGCCTCTCCATACAGGGAGGCAGAGAAAAGTTTCATCACCACATCTTCAGCCTCGTCGTCGATAGGAAAGTATTCAAAGAATTTCCAAAATCTTATCATGTGAGATTCAGGACATTCTCCATTGATGCCAGCAAATCGAGGGAGAAAATCCTCATAACGAGGAGGCATTTTCCTGGGGTATCCAAGGATTTCACTCATATCTAAAGGTCTATAACTTCCTGGGTCCCATTGTGAAGTCATTGTTGACTTTGTCATCAGTGGAGTCGCCAGATAGTTTCCCTGAAACTACCAAAGAATAGGGGGAAAAGGTAGTGGAGTCGCCAGGTAAGCTCACAAGAAGGATTCTGAGGCAAGGCTTACCAAAGGTTTGTTGTTGAGGAATATAGACTCAGTGTTCCCCGGCAATGGCGCCAAAATGTTATCGCACAGTTTGTAGGAAGGGTTTAGGTAGCTTGAGTCAAGGCTTAAAACTGGCGTAACATGAGCTTCCCCACCCACTGTCACCTCGATGGGGGGCTCTTTCTATTTAGGGTGGCTAATCCCAAGGGAGACGTCCCTAGTAATCTAGGGTTTTTTGAAGGAGAAGGATCAAGGTTTAAGGTTTCAAAGGTTTAAGACAAGCTCCCCTTCACAGATTACTGCTAATGTGATAGTCAAAATGAAGAGAATGTTCCACTGGATGGCACCTGTTTGTGAGACAAGACAAATAAAGCTAGAAGATGTGCTGCAGTGGTTAGTACTTCAAAGTATTAATGAATATCTTTAACATATATGAGCATTAATGAGAGTAATTATTGATGAATTCAATGATTGCAATTAAAACTTATATCTTATGTCACTCCTTCAATAAATACAAAATGATAAAGGCATTCAATGTACACAATCAATCCTTGTTATATCACAATGCATTTAATATCATAAATCTGCTCATAAATGATGTTGCTGCTGCGCCATACCTGCTAAAAGGGGACGTCAGCCCTATGTTAGCTAGACAAATAAGTGGATATTATGATAAATAAGCCAATGGAAAGTTTAACACTTAAATGTCTATCAAAGGATGACCTAGCCGCAACTTTTGGAGCAAACAAGAGTTCAAAAAGGCCAAGACGTCATCCTAGGGTTAGGGTTAGTAAATTTGCTAGGGTTAGTTAGGGTTTCAAAATCAAGAAAGTTTGAAAGATGTTTTTGAGCATAAAAGACTCAGCGTTTTGTTCTTAGACTAGTGCCTTAGGGTAAATGGAGTCAAGGAGTAAGGCTAATGGCTTGGGAGAATCTAAATCTAAGGATGGGAGAGTTAGGCTTGATGGTGTTGCAATGGAAATGCCACCAAGTCAAAACCCTAAGGGGAGGAGGCTCATTCTGGTGTAGCTAAAGCTAGGCCTCATGCTCCTCCCTCTTTCCTTAGAACTCTTTGGCAAAACGACTAGCTTTAAAATACAATTCTAGGTCTGAAAAGTGTTGCTTGGGGACAAGGCTTCTCAAATCCTAAGAGTCCAAACCCTAGGTGTAAACTCAATTAGGCCTAGGACGTCCTCTTTTTTCAACTTATATCCAAAACTAACTTAGAAAAAAGAATGGCTACTGTAGCTATGGCTAGGCTAAACCTTCTTTAATCAATGGCTAAACTAGTTTTTATCATGGGGACATGAAGCCACGACCTACTTGTGTGTTGGCTCCCTAGGGTTTCAATGATTAAGCAAATAACAACAATGTAACCATAAAAGTAAGCAATTCTACCTAAAACCATTCAATAAAGAAGTTTTGCATGCAAAATTTACTTACAAATTCATGAAGAGCATAATCAAACCCTAGTTGTAAACCTTCCAATGACAAAAACACCATATGCATGCCAAAAATGATCCTCCCAAGTGTAGCGCCTCACTCCAAGAACAAATATCCAAGACAAAAGATAAAAGGAGTCACTCTCACAAGAGAGCAAGTTGTGTTATGTCCAAATGAGGGTAAAACGTCCTCAATTTATATCATCTCTATGACCTTTAATTAACAATTAGGTCATTAAAAACAGCCGACAAGGCTGACTTTGCAATATTTCATTATTTGTCACTTTAAATGCTAAAAATTTCATAATAGAGCTAAAATGGGAGACGTCAAGCCCCTCTGGGGGAGACGTTGGCCCTGTTAGGGCATGATCAACATCCAAAAGGCAAGACATTGGCCCCTCTGGGCCTCCTGCAGGCTGCCACACGTGCCACAACGCCCAAACACACTACCACATCCTCCAGGAAACGTCCAATCTGCCCTGGTGGCGTCCTGTCCATCAAAGCCATCATACCACCTGCAGGGGCTGATCCCCCATAGGTCAATCTCTGCCAAAGCGTCCTGATGAGGGAATCCTTCTTCTTCTCCATGCAAGGGCTAGTCACGAATCTGTCCTACCTCTGCCATCCCAACAACCATCTGATGGGATCTTCAGCCCCATGGGGGTCCGAGCTAATCATCTCCCCATGTGCACCGATCCTCTGGTACCTGTCCGCCGGGCATGGTCATGCACATCAAAAACTACGCTCTCCATGGGCTCATTAGTCCTAGACATCATAGCAATGTAAATCATAACTCATCATTAAAGTTATCAAACATATGCATGAAATCCCTAACAAATCATCTAAGAGCTCAAAGATATTACACAAATCTACTATACAAAGCTGAGGAAACCAAGAGAACAACCTATTGAGCTAATACCCACAAGAGATGGGAAGTTTCCTCAAAGGATCATTCAAGCCATGTGTAATGAGGTGATATGGTTTTAGGGATGTCTAGTCATAGTAAGACCAAGGGTTGGTGTCGTCTGTGGGTGCCTTTGTAGGAGGCGAGCTGTACCCGTCATGGATGCATTTTTTTTCAAGCCCTTTATTGCCTTATCTTTCTTTTATTGCTTTTTTACTACAAGGTCTGACGAAGAGGACACTGCCTTGGCTTGATGGCCAGAGCTGACAGTGTTACCCACTAGTATCTTCGCAGAAATGAGAAGGCTGGCTCGTGATGAGACCCCCTTTCCTTTGGCCATGCAACCAAAGGTCACTGCCCTGGCTTGGTGACCAGATAGTGGCAATGTCATACTGCTAAATACCTATGAACATAATGGGCCGGCTCGTGATGAGACCTCCCATCCTCTTGGTTAGGTCTTGCATTTATTTATTTATCATTTTTCTTAGTGTCCCTTAGTTTCTTATTGAGAGGATTTTTATTGACTTCTTGGGGATCCCCTGGGTGAAGCATCTCTAGTTTTTATTTCCTATGGCTTTTATCTTTTACCAGCTGCTTTTACCCCCTGGGCCTTTAGCCCCTTCTTCTCACAAGACAAAATGTACCCTGAGAGGTCGTCCTAATGGCCAGACTAGGGGAATGGGATGGATGAGCGGGGTATAAATTGTAAAAGTGATAAGATGGTGGGAGTGGACGATGGCTCTGCAAATCCCCCTTGGTGGCTAACCAAAACCCATGAATACCAGCTTGCTAAGTTACCCCATCAATCACCCCAACAATGGTCAAGTGGATTAGTGTAAGATCCAAGCAGTCATCCGAAATGAAAGGAATCTAATGCATATATAAGAAGGATATAACAATCAAATATGACACATACCATGATACCTCGGACCAATTACCTCATGGAGCAAGAGTCCTCTTCGATGCAAGCCCAGATCGGTAGTGATGGAAGCTGCTGCTGCTGATAGGACAAATCTGGCTGAGAAGAAGAAAGATGGGCCGTCCAGGGCCATGCTCAAATCACTCCTGCTCTCGGTACTCCATGTCTAGGACCATGTGGGCCTCGAGACATGATCTCCTAATTATGCCTAGATATCGGGGATAACAGTACCAAGATAATCAAACTTTGCACTTATTAAGATGTAATCATTTGCAATTGTCTAATGATGTGGTTGAAAAATAACCAAATGACTTGTACCCATGGGTTGGGTAGTATTGTTGTGGACTATGTAATATCATATATCCTTGTTTACATCCAAATAGTAAATTTTGACCTTTTAAATGACCATGAGCTTGAATCTAATCATAAACATTTAACCCTAACTCTAAAATTTATCATGCACAAAAACCCCCTTGAAGATAACTTTGGTAACCAAAGGCATCTATTTTTTGAGATAAATAAAGTTGATCTATTTTTAAAGGACTTAAACATCAAATTAAATCTTCTATCATATATAAATAATATTGAAGACATATATCATAATTTTACAACAACCCTCTCTACCTTCATAAAAAATATCTCTATTGAAGTGTTGTGTAAAAGGAAGAATAAAATTTCCAACCCTTGGTATGATAATGAGTGTAAAATTGTTATAAAATCTCTTAGGGTTGCCTGCAATGAGTCTTTGAAATATGATAAGACTAATAGATAAAAAACCCTAATTAAAAGGGAGAAAAATGCACTACATAAATAGAAAGAAAATCTTTCACACCTTTCTAAGCTAGATCTAAAGAAATTTTGGAGGCTAATTTTGACTTATGAAAATAAAGAAAATGCTATTATTCCCATGATAGACTCGAATTCCTACCTTAAGAATATTTATGAATCCCATAATATCCTAGAAAAAATTCCAAAAGTTTCTACAAAAGATGTTGTTTTTTCTATTTAGAAGACATAAAGTTTGGAGTTAAGTGGATTACAAACAGGAAAGTTAAGGACATCAAGGGTTACCAAGATGAAATACTTAAAATTGGAGGGTCTATTTTGATCTCTCACATACACAAGTTCTTCAATTTAGTAGTTAAATAGGGATTCCCTAAGCCTTAGACTCAAAGCCTCATTGTACCTATTTTTAAAATTGGGGATAAACAAAATCCCTTTAATTATAAGACTATTATGATTAGCCCCATTTTATCCAAGCTATATGGAAGTATTTTGGAAAAGAAGATAAGCATATGGATAGAAATCCATGAAAAAAGAGCTAAAGGCTAGGCCGATTTTAAAAGTTATCATTTAACTGTGGACCACATTACCTTGCGTAGGATCATTATAGAGGAGTGTCACGACAATAAAACCAAAATCCTTTTTTTTCATTGAATTTAGGAAATATTTTAGGAAAGAAAGAATCTGTCACCTTTGTGACACCAAGAGAGTTAAAGATGAAAATAACTTTCTTTTAGAGTGCCATGCGTATACCCAAATTAGATCTCCATTTAAAAATATTTGTTACACTATTGACCTTCCTAACTTTCTAATTCATCAACACTTTAGTGATCTTGGAACGCTTCTCTTAATGCTCTTCAAGCATTGGAATAACATTTTAAAGAAATCCAAGTAATCTCTTACTTTTCTTAAGGTTTGATATACCAATTTTGGTCTCAGTGGACATTAAACATCATCATTATCATCATCATGTTAATATAATTTGATGGTATGGGAGGTAAACAGGTTGGTTTCATTTTTGGAAACCTAACTTGATGAGGCCCAATAATATCGAGCAGAGGCAACCATCCCGGGGACTTGAGCTCACGAACTCCTGCTTGTAATTCACAACACTTAACCATTGGAGCTAACCCATCAAACTATTATTATTAAAATTAATTATTATTTTGATATAATTATTATTACTTTAATAGAAATATCAATAATATTACATTATTATTATTATAATAGTAATAGTAGTATTAATACTTTATTATATCCTATTTTTTTTTTTCTAGTATTACTATTGTACTTCTATTAATATATACTATATCTCTTCTATTGCTATCATTCGTTATTATTTTTAGATATTTGTTATTAAGTATAGTATATTTTAATCATATTAAAATTAAAATTATTGTGTTTTTTTAATATGTAATTATGTGTAATACAATCTATGGTACCTTGATAGCCGTAATTAATAATCAACTTAAAACTTACAAGTAGGATTTGAACCCAAATGGGGAGGACACCAATTTCTCCTCTCAACCACTTGAGCTAGACTTAATGGACAACTATTATGGGTATGCGAAAGCAATGATGGTATCTCATGACGTGTTAGTGGCAACACAAACATGGAAAAACAACAATCTATTAACTTGGAGGGATTATTGACATTAGTTTTCCGAATATATAATTTTGTTATTATAGAAATTGTGAATAACTATGTGGAATTTGAGTTTTTCTAATAGTGGTATGTTATTTTTCAAGCAAAATATAATGTATCATTGCACTTGTTGAATACCTTATGTTGGGGTCCTATAATCACAGGTAACTTGATTCTTCAGCTGTTTATTTGGTGTTTTTCCCACGATGAAGACATTTGGCTTGCTGGGCTCGGTTGATTCCATTTCCCCCTCCATCCATTTCGCCTGATCCTTCATCACCCTGATGCACCCTTCATGCCCTTGCTCTCCAGTTATTCACCCCCACCATCTTCATCCCTACATGAAATGATGTTAGGTAACTAGGGTTAAATTCACAAAAATAATTAGTTTAATAAGTCATTAGATAACATCGGATAATTAATAATAAATAATTAATTAGATTAAATTAATAAGTGTTAATAATTATTAATTAGGTTAGTAATTGGGTTAGGCTAATAATTAATTTTAGATAAATAATTAATAAACAAAAAACATTATAAAAATTTTAATAATTAAAAACATTTCAAAAACAAATTATAATAAAACAATAAAAGTTATAAAATAAAAATCAATAAAAAAATAAATTAAAACATTAATTAAAATAAAACAGTTTAAAAAATAAAAACAATAAACAAAGTTTAAAAAACAATATAAAATAATAAACTAAAACTAAAACAAAAAAGCCTAAAACATTAATAATACATATAATAAACACATAATAAATAAAAAATAAAATAAATAAAATTAAAACGAAAAGACATAATAAACAAAAACAAATAAAATATAAAACAAAAATTAAAAGCTTGCACCTTATGCACATATCCCCAAAAATAAAAATGAACACTCATAATTTTACCAAACTCCTGGTCCATTCTAACTTTAACAAGGAGGGTCCGAGTAAGTGGTTTTTCAGGGGACACTTGTCACTATATGGTGAAATCGGACCCCCCCTCCAAATAACACTTACCACTCCAGGGGGGGTCCGAAAACCACTTTCCCCCCTCCAAAACCGCCTTGCCCAAAACAACAAAAAAACCATTTTTGCCAGTTTTGACCACCTGTTTTCCGAGAGCGTTTCTGGCCAAACCAAAAAGAATTTTGAAAAACCTAGAGAGGTTTTTCTCTGTAACGGGATGTGGAAAAAAAACCCTCTCTTAGTTTTTTCACAAGTGTCAGCAGTTGAGAGAAACAAATCCATATTTGAGCACCATTTTTCAGGTTTCTAGTTTTCCCAATTTTGGTCATGATTTTGCGCGAGATGGTTTGGAGAGATGGAGATGAATTTGGAAAAACCGAAAGTTTTTTTTGTTCAGGACAGACTCACATACAATAAAATGTTTCAGTTTTCACACAACTTCCATATTTTGGGAGATACGAATGTCTGAGTTGGCCCCTTTTTTCAGCAGTTCGACCCGTCTTTCATGGCAGACAGTTCAAGATTTTCAGGGATTTGTTTCTATTTTTGGTCGAGGTTGTTGAATTTGACCTCTTGAGCCCGGGGGAGAGTTTGTTCTATATATTGTAATAAGTCAAATGTACAATGGTGGATCAATTGAGACCAGTTAGTGGGATAGGACCAACATTGTAATATAGCTCACTGTGAGCCTGTTTCATTTTCCAAATAATACAGTGCTATGTGCAGGATTCTTGTGATTAATTTTACTAGTGATGTGCATCTCTCATTATTAAATGCATTTCCTCTGTTTACATATGTGTTCTCTCTCTAAATTATTTGTAGGAGTTATAACACATAATTTTTTGCAAGATACACTTTGTTTTGACTTTGAATAATTTCCATGTTTTCATCTGATTTTCAGCTGAATAATTCTCAATTGCTCTTCCTCTTAATTGACTTATTTCTGTTTCTTCTGTCCCATTTCATTTAAGTCAAAAGATCCAGTGAGTTTTCTACCTTGCCTTGCAATATTAGCCTATTGAAAATGGATTTTGATTATTTTTTCTGCTGTGACTCCATAGCCCAATGGTTCCTCTTCTCTGTCCCTACCCAATTCTTTAAATCAAAACTATGTACAGTAATAACTAGCCTAAAATATATCACAAACAAAGATAGATCAGACAGAGAGATCCCTCTCTGAGTCTTGGAGGTCTAGATCCAGGACTCCAAAGTGGTTTGATGTTACCTCAGTGATTGGCTCCACAACCTTGGGCAAATTATAGAGTGGTAACATAGTGGTGACCATACTGGGGAACCTTCCTCATAAATCATATCAAGTTCCAGATCTGATTACAAATGGTGGACAATGATTAGACATAAGAAGGCTAAATCATCCACCTGGTGACTCCAATTAGCTCTAGATCAGTTCCAATTCAAAGAATCCACTGGAGGAAGGACCTGAAAAATGACAAGACAATCCGAAAAGATCAGGTATGCAAGTTGGAATTTCATCCAAGACATAATGGGTTTTATTTTAAATTATTTCCTCTCTTTTTGTGAATCTGGCCTATTATCGCTCAGTTTGTAGGATAGGCTTAGTAGCTTGGAGATAAGACTCAAACTGGTGTAACAAGAGATTCCCCACCCACTGTCACCTCGATGGCGAGCTCTTTCTATTCAGGGTGGCTAATCCCAAGGGAGACGTCCCTAGTAATCTGGGGTTCTGAAGGAAAAGGATCAAGGGTTCAAGGCTCAAAGGTTAAGGTAAGCTTTCCCTTCACAGATTAATGCCAAATGGATAGTCAAAGAGAAGATATTTCACTGAAAGGGCACCTGTTTGCAAGACAAGGAAATGATAAAACTAAAATATGCCACAGTGGTTAGTACTTCAGAATATTAATGACTATCTTTAATGCATATGAGCAATAATAAATGTAATTATTGACGAAGTCAATGATTGCAATTAAAGCTTATGTTTTACAATATTACTTCTTCAATAAATACAAAATGATACTTGCATTTAATGTACAAAATCAATCCTTGTATTATCACAATGCAATAAATGTGCTCATATATATATTGTTGCTGCGTCAAACCTGCTAAAAGGTGACGTCAGCCCTATTCTAGGTTAGTTTTAGCTAGACAATAAAGTGGACGTTTTTGTTAAATAAGCCAATGAAATTGCTCAACACTCAAATGTCTATCAAAGGATGACAAAGCCACAATGTTTTACACTAAACAAGGGTTAAAAAAGAGGCTTGATGTCATCAACTAGTTAGGGTTAGTAGGCCGCTAGGGTTAGTTAGGGTTTCAAGTTTTAGAAGATAAAAAGGTTGTTTTGATACAAAACTCTCAATGTTGCATTATTAGACTAGTGCCTTGGGTAAATGGAGTCAAAGAGAGAGGCTAAACTCTTGGAAAGATTTAAACCTAAGGACGGGGGAGTTAGGTTTAATGGTGCTGCAATGGCAGGGCCACCAAATCAAAACCGTAAGGGGAGGAGGTTCATTCTGGTGTAGCTAAATCTAGGCCTCATGCTCCTCCCTCTTTCCTTAAGACTCTTTGGCAAAAATGGCTAGCTATAAAACATAAATCTACGGATTAAAAGTGTTGTTTGGGGGCAAGGCTTTTCAAACCCTAAGAATAAAACCCTAGGTGTAAAATTAATTAGGCCTAGGACGTCTTCTTTCTTCAATTTATGTTTCAAACTAACTCAAGAAAAAGAGGAACTAGTGTAGCAATGGCTAGGCTAAGTTCTTCTTAATCAAATGGCTAATCAAGATTTTATC
>ML790654.1:271404-284708 GCA_009831015.1 Picea engelmannii | reverse complement strand
CTCTCGTTATATCCCCCACTCCCCCCACGCCTCTCTCTCTCTCTCTCACACACACACATATAACCCTATCTCTCACCACTCCATATCCCCCTATATCACTCTTACTATCTCTCATTCTCTCTCCCCCTATGGAAGTCTCTCTTTCCCTTCATCTCTCCCTTCCACCCTACCTATATCTCTCTCTACCCCTCTCTCCCTCCATCTACTCCTATATCGACCCCTCCCTCTACCTTCCATTCTCTATCTAAAAAATATCTATCACACTCTCTCCCTCTATCTCTAACCCCTCTTCCCCTTTCCCCTTATCTCCCTATTTCCCTCTTCCCCCCTCACTCTTTCCTCCCCCTATATCTCTTTGCATCTCCCTCTCTCTACCCCACTCACTCTCTCCCACTTTCTCTCCACATTCCTCCCTCTCCCTCCCACCCCCTGTGCTCCTTCCCTCCATCCATATTTCCCTTGATTTCTCTCTCTTGTTTTCCCTCCCTCCCTATGAATCCATCTTCCTATCTCTCTCTCTCTCCCTCCCTCCCTCCATCCTTCTTTCTCTCCCCCTCCCTCTCTCTCTCATGATCTTCCTCACTCTCTCTCTCTCTGACTCCACCATCTCTCTCTCTTTACCTATATTTACCTATTAATCCCCCCCTCTCTCCTTCCCTCCCTCTATCTTAAGGCTGGTACCTACTTCTCTAAATCCCCTAATGGTGCCAATATGCCTACTAAGAGGTAAAGGATACACTTGGGAGGTCATGCGTGTGGGTTCAAGGTGTTGTTTTTGGCCCTAAATGCATGAGTTAAAGGTATTATTTATGGTATTGTCTTATGGTTGGGGATGTTAATGCCACTATGTGGTTTTGAACTGCTGGTGTGTGTCCAAGGTCTTGCAAAAGATATGCAAGCATGCTAAGTAGTTCGCCCTTTTTCAGGGGTATTTTTGGGTATGTGTTATATTCTTTGCATTATTGGTACCATATATTATACACTAGTATGGGATAAAGGGGGGGTTGGGGGTTTAGTAGGAGAGCCCAAAACATATTTTTTTGGGCCATTTTTTGCGTCTGTGATATATGGTTTCTCAACATACGATTTTCGCTTTGGTAGTCTTGTGGTGCATGGTATTTCATCCCATGGTTTTCTAATTCACAGGGGTCACTTCACATGGATTTTGTGTTAGTAATAATGTTTTCATGCTCTAGGAACGCATGCACATTCCTAAAGTGCATGTGTGCTTCTACTTAGGATTGTGTGTGTGTTCCTAAGCATGTGCACGCTCAACACAGAAATGTGCGTGTGTTCCTAAAAAATCCTAGTGGGAAAGTGTGTGTGGCGGTTCAGTGAGTACCGAGGCTATAGGATTAGGAATGCATGCACGTTCCTTCACACCCTATTGCCACTTTTTTTCTTTCAACTTCATGCAAGAACCCTTCTATTAATTTACTATAATAACACCATTATTATTATTATTATTGTTTTCTAGATTACAAATCCCAAGGAAAACTCTCGAGTACTTCCCCTCATTTCAAGGATGATATTGGGGGTGAACCATCGAATCTTTAGGGCACAAGGTCAATCAACAATAAGACTCAAATCCATTACAAAAATATACTCGTTATGAGCTCAACATGTCAGTTGCAGGAATTGAACTTTGGTGGGGAGCATAACAATCATTCCTTCCAACCAGCCAAGCTAAACCCAATTGACATTTTTTTTTTTTTTTTTACTGGGGGAATTGGCAACTCGCGGTTCTCGTACTCGCGTGACATGGGGTTGATCCCCAAGTGGCTACCACTATAACCCCAGGTGCAACCACCCAGCCCGCAAGAATGGTGCACGAGTAAGTCCGGGTGAGAATCGAACATGAGACTTCATTTTACAAATTTCCTTCCATTTACACGGCACTTGCCGATCCATCTACACCCGTGCGGGAACCCAATTGACATTATTATTATTATATTAATTTACAAAATAAAATTCATATGAAGAATAATATTAGAAAGTAGTATTACTATTAAACATGAATTTTAATATTAAAATTTATAAAATTAATATGCATTAATGTTAATATGAACAATATAAAAAATTGAATATCAATGACTTTTACTTGAAGTGACCATGGTTGAGTGAGACCCAAATCGATTATTGTTGACTTTGAGTAAAAATGATTATGCTAGGATTTTGTTGAATAAGGGTGAATATGATAAATTTTATTGACTATAGTTGATTATTGTTGGATTTGGTGGACATTGGTTTACTTTGGTGAAGTGTGGATGGTTATGGTTAATAATACTCGATCATGGTGAAATTTAGTTGATTATGGTTGAATCTAGTTGATATTGGTTGACTTTAGTTACCTGTTGTTTAGTACATGGTTGACTTTGATTTACTATACTTGGTTATAATTAATTTTCAATAACTATAGTTACATTTTTGTGGATAATGGGTGACATTGGTTGACCATGGTGGACCTTGGTTGAGCATTGTTAGATTTGGTTGACTTTGGTTAATAATGGTCTACTTTGGTTGACATTGGTTGAATGTAATTGGATATGGTTAAATTCAATTGATTATGGTTAAGTTTGGTTAATTATGACCAATTTTGGGTGATAATGGTTGTCTTTGAGACATTTCAAGATTAATAATCTGAGGATCGTTTCAATATTATGTCACGATGGAATAATATGGCTGACTCCAATATTATGTCATATTGTGACATTAACAGGTTAACTTCAATACTATATAACATTGTGTCATGAAGATATTCACTTCAATATTTTGTCATATTGTAGCATTAAGAGGTTGAATTCAATATTTTGTCATATTTTAGCATTAAGAGGTTGACTTCAAAATTAGGTCACATTGCAATGTTATGGTTGACTTTGATATTATGTCATATTTAAACATTAAGATGATGACTTCAATATTGCGTCACATTGAATCCTTAAGATGTCGACTTTAATATTACATGTCACATTGCAATATTAAGAAGTTGAATTCAATATTGTCTCATATAGTGACATTAATATGTTGAATTTAATATTATGTTACATTGTGACATTAAGAGGTTGCTAGTATAGTTGGCTTCAATGTTATATGAGATTGTGACATTTCAAGAGAAATAATTTAAGAGGTTGACTTCAATATTATGTCACACTATGAAATTTTGAAGTAATAATATGGTTGACTTCAATGTTATGCCACATTGTAACGTTTTTCGAAATGAAATAATATTATGAGTTATGTTTGAAGCTAGCAATATATTTAATTTTTTCAAATCATGTTAGCGTGATTTGTTTCGAAGGGTTTCATTTACAGGACGAATCATGTTTGAAATTTGCTATAGTCGGGAGGAGACACCTAAAAATTCCATCCAGCTAAGGGTCGGTGTGGTGTAGGCCGGGTGTGATCCCTAGGAGATTTTGACAAATTAGATGCCCCTGGGTTGGTTTCTTAGCTAAAGGCTAGTCCCACAAGTCACAAACGCTAGAAAACAAAAAAAAAATAATGTATTTGATTTTAATGTTATGTCATATTGTGGAATTTCAATAGTAGTAAGTTAAAACATGGCCACCAACTTGACAAGAAGCCTCCATGGTTCTTGATTTTTTATAACTCACATTTAGTGGTTAATTTTACTCTTCTTCCGCATTCCAACATATAATGTTTCTAATAAAACTTGCAAAATCAATTCCCAAATCAGAAGGTGATGTTACTAGTAGCTCTCTCTCTCTCTCTCTCTCTCATTTTCAATTTTGTTTTTAAATTTCAAGGTTAAATCACAACTTGTTTGAAACCACGGCCTTAATATCTTGCATTGTTGTGACTAAAATATTAAAATCAACCATCCAATTGAAAAATGGTGTTACTACTAAGCAACCTCAATGTATTTTATTTTCTCTAGGGTTAAAATTACAATTTTTTTGAAACCATGAAATTGATAGACGATACCCTTACAACGAAAATTTTAAAATCAACATTTGAATTGAAAAGAGGTGCTACAAATAATGCCATTTTTTTTTTCTTTAGGATTAAAATTAAAACTTGTTTGAAGCCATGACCTTGGCAATTGGTACCATTGCAACCAAAATATTAAAATCAATCCCCAACTCAAAAATAAGTGCTACTATTAGCACCCTTTTTTCATATTTAAAATTGCAACATTTTTGAAACCATGACATAAAAACCAATATTGTTGTAAACAAAATCACAAAAAAGTTAAAAATTTTGAAAAAAAATAAAAAAGGGAATATATATATATATATATATATATATATATATATATATATATATATATATATATATATATATATATATATATATATATAATTTATTAACTAAATAACCTAGGTACATTTGATCAATTATGACCATTGGGTCAAAAAGCTATGAAGAAACTAGATTTTTGCTACATGTCTGTACAAGCCATGACAAATATGCATCAAAATACACTACAAGATATAAGAGGCCATTACAACAATATTAAATAAAAAGGAAAATTTTGGATGGAAAGGGTAGGGGGAATACATCTTTTCCTTTGCTTTGTTTCTTTTCCCTTCTTCAAAGTTTCTATTGTAATGTGTCCTACACGTGCATCAACCACCACCAATTGTAGGTTTGTGAAGTGGGTATTTGATGCATACTACTGAGGGATATCCTTTGGGGAGTTACCACCAAAGGAGTCTGATTCACGCCACCACTTACCCATCCTTGACAAGAGAGTCAAAGATAAAATCATGGATCTATAAATAGGGGTAACAATGTCCACAAGGGGCAACAGGTGCGGGGGTATTTATTTTAGACTCTGGATCTATAATCATGTAGAAGCTCTAGTATTCTACATCAGTTTATGATTTATTCCAGTCAACACTTCATCGATATTAGTGGTAATTGGTGACTCAGACCTAATTATAAGAGGCCTTCAAAGGATCATAAAAAATGCTCACCCCATTCTCATAAGAATTTCCCTTAGAATTAGGAGGCTAGAGGAAAAATTATATATGGTCAACTATTATCATGTTTATAGAGGGTAGAACAACTTAGCAGATCACTTTGAAAAAGTAGCAAAGAAATTGGAGCAAAGGTAGCTTACAATTAACCAAAAAAATGAGTATGAACCCATCCCCTAGAAATAACTTGTTGGTCTACATAAAATACTTCACAAAGTTGGATTTATTACACGCCAAAGTAGCAACAATGGATACACATTGGAATCTTAGAAGCATGGGCCTCTTCCCTCATCGCATTCAACAATCTCTTGGCATGATTAAGTTTGTTGCTACAACTATCTATTGGACATCGTTAACATAGGGAAATCTCCTTTGATCACTTTCCCCATCTCATCAACTTATGAAAGCAATCATTCAAGGATTGAGCTTGGTTTTGGTTTCATGTGAGATCCCTCCTCTTTCCAAACTTTCCATCCTTTCTTCTGATCCAATTCTCTCCATGGCCTCTATGGTCTGCACTCATCCAATGCCAGCCTTCATCTTCTGCTTAGACAAACAGATATCACTCCACCTAATAGCATCGTCTTCCACCTTTTGGAAATCATTTCCTTCCCTGTCGACAAAATTTTTAAAAGGCGATGAAGGGAAGATGCAGGATCAACACAACGGTTCATGAAACATTGTTTGCATGATCGACATAAGGAGGAAATTTGGAAATTGGAAGCATCTAGGCTGGAAAATTATTTGTGAACTAATGTAGAGACAAAATTAGGATATTTGTGGGTGTCATAATTGTGTGACAGGGAGATTGCAATAGCAATTAAGCATGCAACATGGGAAATTACCGAGCTTCATCACTTAAACATTCAATTGTCTTGTTAGCTTCACGCCCAGGAAGCTCGACATAATGAATAACTTGATGTAGTAATGTGGGTGGTGAATCAAAATATATCCCACATTAAGTCCCTGCATCCTCAACTTCAGCCACAAGGAATCTAAGTTCTACCCCACCTAGATAATTTAGAGGAATATCGGGCCTCCAATGTAGCGTATCAACCAATCCATCCTTAGTAATTTCGAGCAGTGAAAAATGAAGAGAAGGAAGTATCCCAGCAACCAGAATGGGGGAGGGTGGACGCAGACCTGGACAAGGTGGATAAATATTCGCACCTTAATTAATTTAGTGAATGCAGTGTAAATCTATGCTTTTGTTATCATTCTTTGTGGCCATTTTCACATGGAATTTTTTCACAAAAATCTATTTGAACATGGGGCCCTTTATGAAAGCTAGAAATACACTAGAAGTAATACCATACTCTAGGAAAATAGTTTCTTAGCTTTTTTGTACTAGTGAATGATTTGTTGTAGTACCACAATTTTTATAGTAAAATCTTTAACTGCTTTTGTTAAGAAAAAAACGATGTCCACATAGCCAAATTTACTCTCCTTGACATAAATATGGCTCTCTAGAGGAAGGGGATCTTGAGGAAATACAATAAGTAGAGACAATGGAGAAGGGTTAATGGGAGCATTGGGAACATCCCCTATTGATTCTTTGGGTTCACCCAGTGGCTTCCCATTTTGTAATTCCTCCAACATGAGGGATATTTATTCTATCATAGTTCCAATTTATCAACCTTAAGGTATCTTTCCACCTTGTGGCTCGTCTAAAAACACAACTTACAACTAAATGATATATTATCATAGTCAATAGTGTGAATCCACTTTGTTTTCTTGCATTCCAGTATGATCTGAGCAGGAAGTCAATTACTTAGGTCATTGTTAATGCACATTTGAGCATAATTGTTTGATATGTTCTCATCCATGTTGATATCAAGGGCTATGAATGTATCCAATGCATTCCCTATCACTCCAATTGAGTGGAAAATCCAAAACTTTAGGGAGAGGGTTGGAATACAAACCCAAATACTGAACTCCATGAGAGTAGCAATTTTAGTATCAAATTTTGGATGCTAAGGCTTCACGGAGAGACCAATGTCTCCCATGATCCATGGAATATATATGTTAGGGACCTAACCTCCTTAACCCCTCACGTAGGTAGAATTATATTGTTTTCATGTAATAAATGCTGACAATAGTTTATAAGGCCTATTTAATAAGTGTGAACAAGTCAATGTAAGAAGACCTAATATAAACTTCCGCTTCTAGAAAGATCTTCCGCTAGAAGGTTATTTAGAATATAGAATTAGTATAAATAAGAGTAAGAAGCATGATAATTATTTGTCTTGAGTATTATTGTAATAGAGCTCTGCTATGTTGGAGGTTTCCCCCTCAAAGAGGCAAGTGAACATTTCTTTATTTGAATAAAGGTATCATTTATGGTGTTGCTCTTCTCAATATTTTGTTGTTCCATTTATATATACTAAATATTATTGTTTTTGCATTTTCTATTACATCAGGTACCTTACAAGTGGTATCAGAGAACATTCCTTGGAAGGATTTGTGGGTTATTTTTGTTTTCATGGTAGAGACATATTTCAACGTCTTAAACTACAGTGATATGTCATTCAACTCATAAATCCACGGTTGGGGAAGCATACACGCAGGAAATAAAGGAGGTTTTTAATTCACATTGTTGGACACCATTGTAACCCCTTTCGGTACCCCTTAGAGTGGCATTGCATTAGAAAACACCTATATACAGACTTGCCTAGGTATCCTGAAACCCTTCATAGATCAAACGATCAACCCCCTGATTTCTATAGTTCCATCGAGAACAACACTCAGGAGGATACTCTCTAATACCTGGGTAATTAGGTAATATGGATAAGGGTATGGTCTATCCTCCTTAGTTGGTTCCTTGAGATATTGGGACAAGTACTACTGTTCAACCCCACACGTATATCATAGAGCTATAACACATGGAAAACCCTTGTCTGTAGAAACTCTAAACATCCAAACCCTTGGGACAGAAACAAAACAACAAAGGAACAAACAAGATCTATTTTCATGCAACCTTACCTCCTGCATTCATGTTGAGACATTACTACACATTTCTTCTTGTTAATAATTTGGTCATTTCGCCACTACAATATTATTCATATAGGAGTAAAACTCCACCCGAGGAAAAAAATAAATAGTGGTCCCGCCATCACCCTTATTCGATACCTATCCCATTTGATTCCTCTCCTCACCCTAATCACAGTGTTACCTCTCATTTTTAATCCTTTTTTTTTTTTTAGTGGACCCAACCCCCTTCCCGACACCCTTATTGGAAACCTATCCCATTGTATTCACCTTTTCTCCCTAATCGTTGTGGTACCTATCATTTATAATTATTTCTTTTTGGTGGTCCCACCTAGCCATTTCCCCTTACAGGAAACCATCCTATCCAAATGGCCAACACTCACAAGCAAGACCTACAAGCTGGCATCAACTAGAAAAAGGAGAACATCCAACAAGAAAATTCTAATATTACTTCCATCAATTCCCAATTTTCACAATTCCAGGACCAAGTCCAACAATAATTTGACGCCATGGATTCCAAATTCATGGGAAAACTTGACACCCTCAAAACTATTGTCAACCAGTTGTTGAACTACTCCCAGGCCCCTTCCTCCTCGGAACACCTGTCCCACTTATATGGTTCTGAATCCTCCCATTATATGGTATTTCAATCCAACTCCTTTCATCGTGACCCCCGTCTTCCCCGAGTTGAGGTCAATAAATTTTATGGCTATGATCCCATGGGTTGGGTCACTGAAATGGAGCATTATTTTTCTTTGCATGGCATTACTGATGAGTTGGCCAAACTTTGTTATGATGTTATCTATCTAGATCGTGAATGTTGGATGATGGAAATGGCATAAAAATGCACGCCAGGGGTATGTTTTGTGGACCCAATTTTTTTCAGAACTCTATGAACACTTTGACATTGACACCCACTATTTAGGTCATTTGACCAAGTTGAAATAGTTGAGCACAGTGGATGAATTTATAATTTCCTTTGAGAATTTGGCCTTCAGAACAGAGGGCATGACATATGCCTTCTTCCAGGAATTCTTTATTAGTTCCCTAAAGGATGAAATATGTGCCCAAGTCCTCATGGATCGCCCTTAGACTTGTTTGGAATCTACTAAATGTGCCAAACAAGAACAACATGTTTTTTTTTTCTCGAACAAAAAACCATCTTTTCTTCCTCTCCCTTGACCCATGAATGTCCCCCCCTGCCATGCCCCTCAAGGTCCATAAATTAACTCGGGAATAAATGGATGGATGCTAAATAAAAGGTATTTTTTATAAATGTGATGAAAAATATTTTCCTTGGCACATGTGTAAGAAAACAAATATTTTTATGGCAATTTTAGAGGATGTTGTTGAAGAGGAAGATGAAGTTACACCTTTTGAAGAGATACCCCTTCCATATTCTACTACTCCACCTATTTACCTACCATATGTTGAACCATTGATTTCAATACATGCCCTCATTGGCTTATTTTCCCCCTAAACCCTCAAGCTAATTGGCTATATTAAGCATAGGAAAGTCATCATCCTTGTTGATAGTGGAAGCACCCATAATTTTATTCACCACCGCATTGACCAGAAAATAAATTTCTATATTCTTTCCATCAACAATTTTTAAATCATGATAGCCAATGGTGGTTCCATGAAATGTGGTGGGAGTTGTGAAAATGTATGTCTACAAATTGGGCAGTACCACTTGTTTGTTATCGACATGGGTGGTTTTGACATTGTGCTGGGCATTGAATGGTTACATAATATGGAACCCATTCTCATGGATTTTAAGTAATTAACCATGAAATTCCAACATGAGGGACAATGGTATCAGTTCCAAGGACTCACAATATGATCTCTTGAGATCATCACTTCCCATTGAATGAAAAATATTCTCAAAAAAGGTCATTTGGGTATTATTTCCCAAATCCATTCCATTCAAGCAGTAGAGACACCTTTCGTGCATCCCGACCTCCAATCTAATATATCCAAACACCAAGATATTTTTTCTACTCCCCAGGGACTTCCCCCTTCCAATGGTGTTCATGATAATTCCATTCCTCTTGTCCCTGACATTCTTCCTCCCAATGTTCACCCTTATCATCATCCCTTTGCTCAGAAGAATGAAATTGAGAAATTCATTTAAGAATTGCTTGAAGCGGGTGTTATCCATCCTAGCACCAACCCCTATTCTTATCCTATGGTCATGTTACTCAAGAAAGAAGGTACTTGGCACATGTGTCCCGACTTTAGTACCCTCAATAAACTCACCATCAAAGAAAAGTTTCACATTCTTGTCATTGATGATATCTTTTATGAATTAAGTGGTGCTCTGTAATTTACTAAACTTGATCTTCGTTCTGGCTACCACTAGATACGTATGGAAGAAGAAGAAATTCCCAAGACTTCCTTTACAACTCATTAGGGTCACTATGAGTTCTTAGTCATGCCCTTTTTCCTACGTAATTCCCCCTCTATTTTCCAAAGTCTCACGAATAATGTCTTTTGTCCTTTTCTATGTAATTTTTTCTTAGTCTTATTTTATGATATTCTCATCTATATTAAAACTTGGACATCCTATCTTGCCTATGTGGATCAAGTTCTCCATATACTCTCTCAGCACCACATTTTCCTCAAACAAAATAAATGTGCCTTTAGAGCCTCAGAAGTGGAGTACCTAGGCCATATTGTTGGCAATGATGGTGTAAGGGTGGATCTTAAGAAAATTGAAGCTATGTAGGATTGGCCTCGATGTAAAACTCTTATGGGATTGCATGGTTTTTTGGGTCTATGTTAGGAACCAAATATCAATATAGCATAGAAAAACCTCAGAATAAGTACTAAACACCTTGAAAAAGAGAGAAATTTAGATAATAAGCCTCTTCGAGGGGGGAAACCTCCTTATTCCCACATAAAATGTTCAATTACAAGATGATTCAAAATGAAAATGTCTCCTTAGTATATATAGGAGACTAGGAGGTATAATTACAACTAATGGAATAAAGACGACATAAATAAAATAACATTACTAATGTAATATGCCCCAATTAAGGGGTAATGAGCCACTATTTAGGGCTTAACATTCCCCTCCCCTTGAGACAAGTGTTGTTCGCAATGCTTGAGTAAATCTGGATGCTTCTATATAAAAGACTCATCTTCCCAAGTGGAACCTTCAGCCGATAGTTTCCTCCATTTAATGAGATACTCTGAAATGGATCTATTCCTCAGCTGGCGAATTCTTGTGTCAGTGATGGCTTCAGGCTCCAATATGATTTTCCCTTCCTTTTCAAGTTCTGGCAATATAGTTTGAACTGGGATCTTGTCCCCTATAACCTTCTTTAAGCATGAAACATGGAAATCTGGGTGTAATTGTGAAGAAACATGCAACTCCAACTTGGATGCCATAGTACCAATCTTTTGCAACACCTTATAAGGGTCATAGTACTTTGGTGATAATTTATTATACTTCTTGGCTTGCTTGAGGGACATCTGTTTGTATGGATGTAGTCTTAAAAACACCCAATCTCCTACTTCAAAACTTCTTTCATTACGATGTTGATCTGCTTGTTGTTTCATTCGATTTTGTGCCATGGTCAGGTTGTCCTTTAATATTTGGAGAACTTGTTGTTGATGCTTGATCTGATCTTCCACTGCTTGAACCTTAGAATTTTCTTTTATATAAGAAGTGATGGAAGGAGGGTGGTATCCATAGAGTGCCATAAATGGTGTCATTTTTGTTGCAGTATGAAAGGAAGTGTTATACCACCATTCTGCCAAGGGTAACCATTTGAACCATTGTGTTTGTTTATTAGAGACAAAGAAATGTAGGTATCCTTCTAGACATTTGTTCACTATCTCAGTTTGTCCATCAAATTGAGGATGATAGAATGAGCTATGAGCCAATTGAGTACCCAAACAAGAAAATAATTTTGTCCAAAAATGTCTAGTGAAGATGGGATCTCTGTCACTGACAATAATCTTTGGGCTGCCATGTAGCTTTTGAACTGTCTCCATGAATGCTGTGGAAGATGTAATAGCTTTGAAGGGATGCAAGAGTGCACAAAAGTGTGCGTACTTGGTCAGTCTATCAATAATCACCATGATGACACTCTTTCCTTCAGACTTCGGTAACCCTGTGATGAAATCCATGGAAACCTCCTCCCAATGCTGACTTGGGATGGATAATGGTTGTAAAAGACCCGTGGTCTTAATTATTTCCACCTTATTTTGTTGGAAAACCAAACATTCTAACACAAACCTTTGAACATCAGTTTTAAGGCCATCCCAAAAAAATTCCTTCTTGACCCTATGGTAGTTTTTAAAAAACCCCGAGTGCCCTCCTACTGGAGAGGTGTGCAATTCTAATAGTACCTTTTGTTTGAGTTGGGAGTTCTTACATAAATATAAGCAATCTTTGTACCATAGTGAATCATTTTTCCTTGTAAATGTATCTGATGTACTGAAATCCTGCTGCAACCTTTGAATGAGAGTCCACACTTTTTCATCATTCTTCTATTCATCCTTTGCTTCTATTAATCAATCAGGTTGGATGATCGAGATCGCATAAAGAAAGGCCTCAACATATTCATCCTTCCTTGAGAGTGCATATTCCACAACATTTTGCTTCCCTTTTTTATAGACGATTTCAAAATCATAACACAATATCTTGGTTATCCATTTTTGTTGTTCTTCTGAAGATAGTCTTTGTTCCAATAAGTATTTAAGACTATCATGATCTCTTTTGACCTTGAATTTCCTACCTATTAGGTAAGGATGCCATTTCTTCAATGCATGTAGTATTGCCATCATTTCCTTCTCATAAATGGGTTTGTGTAAGTCCTTTCCCTTGAGTGGTCGACTTTCAAAAGCCAGGGGCCTTCCTTCTTGCATTAGGACAACACCAATTCCATTTCCCGAGGCATCAAATTCCACAATAAAGGTTTTTGTGAAGTATGGAGTGGTCAATATAGGAGCTTTGCACATCACCTCTTTAAGTTGTTCAAAATTTTTAGTTGCCTCGAGATTCCATGAAAATGCATCCTTCTTAGTTAGTGTCGTTAAAGGTGCTGCTAATCTTCCATAGTGCTGAACAAACTTGCCGTAGTAACCTGTCAAACCCAAAAATCCTCTAAGATTCTTAAATGTTTTGGGAATAGGCCAGTCCATCATGGCCTTAATATTGTTAGGGTCTACCTTGACACCTTCATGAGATACAATATGAACCAAATACTCTACCTCCTTAACTCCAAAGAAACATTTGGATGGTTTGGCATATAGTTGTTGCTCCTTTAGTAGTTGTAGCACCTTGTCAACATGTCGCACATGATCTTCCCAAGACTTGCTATAGATTAGTATATCATCAAAAAATACTAACACAAATTTTTG
>ML790654.1:253941-270424 GCA_009831015.1 Picea engelmannii | reverse complement strand
CATAGTAAGATTGATCTTATTTCATTTTCCTGAGCAATTGATAGTTCCTCCATCTGCAATCATTACTTGAAACTCTAGTGCTGGATATACAAAGCAATTGAGATCTTTGGCTAATTTATAGTGAATGAAATTATGAGTACTGCTAGAATCAATTAGGACTATTAACTTTTTCTTTTTGATATATCTTTCGATCTTGAGGGTTTGAGGAGTGCTAATTCCAACCAATGCATTGCATGATATCGTGGGAGTCAAATCTTTAGATGAAATTGATTCTAGGTTTTCATCTTGAGATGGTTCTTTTTCTTCTTCCTCTTCACAATCTATGTAGAATAATTTATTCTCACCACACTTATGTCCCTTATTGTACTTGCTGTCACAATTAAAGCATAAACCTAGTGATTTTCTTTCCTCCAATTGTTGAGGTGTCAACCTTGTAGGTTGAGGTTTTTTAGAATAAGGAGCATTATTATCTCTATAGATGTTAGGATTGGTCCTTCTAGTAGCCATAGCCATATTTTTACTTTCAACATTTCTTGCCACCCTAAATTCATTCTCCAATGATTTGGGTTCCCAAAAGTGAACCTCATGTTGAATGTTATCTCTTAAAGTTCCTATAAATACATCAATCAAGTGCTCATTTGGAATATCTGTTACCTTTATATTCAATCTTTGGAAGTTCTCAATGTGTTCTGTAACTGAACCCTTTTGCTTGAGATTTATCAATTGACTAAATAAGGTATTGCTCCTTGTATCCTCATAGTGTGCTATCATTTCTTCCGTGAAAATTTTCCAAGTGATGAGTGATTTGCAAGAACAAATCCATCTATACCATACAAATTGATTGGGTTCTAAATATAAAGAAGCGATCCATACCTTTTGTGTATGTGGCACATTATGTAGATCAAAGAATTGCTCCATCTGAAGTATCCATGTGATAGGGTCCTTGCCATCAAACTTCCTCAAATCGATCTTAGGAACGTGGTTGGTATTCAACCCAAAGTTGGAGTTTCTCCATCCTTGATTCACCTTCCTTGTGTCCTCATCATGAATTTCCTGGGATACATTTTCACTTTCAGGTGTCCTCTCTATTACGAGATTTTTCAATACTTCCAAGATATCCTCTTTTAAACCATCCATCTTTGCCTCCAACTTAGCTTCCATCTCTTGTAGTTCATATTTTGTTATTGTCTTCTTTTGTAAATCATTTATGTCCCTACGCATTTCTTCACTTTCATCAAGAGTCCAAGTAGGATTATCTGGAGGCTTATTTTGTGTAGAAGTTCCCTTTTTTGGTGGCATGTTGGCCAAGTATCACTTTAAACCTTGATTTTGAGGTGGTTCTGCTAGACAATCTTCCTTTTATTGTATCTCAAAAATTTCGGCCCTTCTAAGTATGAAATTTTCTTTTTTTGTAGGTCTCTGATATTTGTTCTCTGCAATGCCATAGGTCTGATCAAAATTGGACGTGCCAAGTGGAATTTACAGTAACTTCCCCACAACTTGCTGATTTTTAGCCTTTCTCGGAGATCTCACTTGTATAGCGTTCCCCACACAAAATAATTGATAAAAAATTCTGAAACTCATACCAAAAATACTATAGACTGTCCATTATCCAATGCAACTAGTATCGCTCAATTTTGATACCATGGGAAGAATTTATGATTGTTTTACCTGGAACACCTTCTTGAGACTAGTCAATAGGACTGGTCAGATACCCTATCTTCCACAAGGTGTATCTAAAAATTTAAGATGACACAAAGGATTAAATTTTTACCACAGATACCTTACTAATTTCTATTAATATCATCTAAATTTCAGGGTCTGAAACATTACAAAAAAAGTTTTATAGCGAAAATTCCGCAATGACTTAGTTTAGGATGATTCGAGAACCCTATCTTGCGCAGGTTGTATCTCCAAAAATATAAGGCCTCGGGAGATGAAATTTTAACCCAACGTACCCTAGTCCATCTACTAAATATTCTCCAAGTCGTTCCTTCTGAAACATTGTAGAAAACAAGTTATAGGTAAAATGCCAAGGTGTCTCAGATGTAGTAGCGAAACCCCAAGACCTTGAGATTTGATACCAAATGTTAGGAACCAAATATCAATATAGCATAGGAAAACCTCAGAATAGGTACTAAATGCCTTGAAAAAGAGAGAAATTCAGATAATAAGCCTCTTCTAGGGGGCAACCTCCTTATGACCACATAAAATGTTCATTTACAAGATGATTCAAAATGAAAATGTCTCTTTGGTATATATAGTAGACTAGGAGGTATAATTACAATTAATGGAATCAAGACGACATAAATAAAATAACATTACTAATGTAATATGCCCCAATTAAGGGGTAATGAGCCACTATTTAGGGATTAAGAGCTTAATAGGTTATTAGCACAAGTTTGTTAAGAATTATGGAAAAATTACAACACCTCTCACTACTCTTCTTAAAAAGAATTCCTTCACTTGGAATCTAAGAGCTGATCAATCCTTCCATACCTTTAAAGAGGCCATGTGCATGATTCCTTTCCTAGCACTTACCGTCTTCACCAAGACTTTTTTCTTGGAATGTGATGCTTCAAGCAAAGGAATTGGGGCAATCCTTATGCAAGATGGTAGGTCTTTGGTATTCACTAGAAAAAAACTTTCAGGCATACATTTGGACCAATCAATCTATGAAAATTAAATGTTGGCTATTTTCCATGCCATGGATATATGCATCCTTTTTTATTGGGGCAATGCTTCATATTAAAACTGATCAATAGAACTTTAAGTATTTTCTAGAACAATGAATTTCATCCCTAGAGTAGAAACAATGTGTAACCAAGCTCTTTGGATATGATTATGAGATCATTTACAAGAATGGAAAATAAAATGTGATGAATGACTCTATTTTTCAAAAATCTGAAGAAGAAGGGTCCCTCTTTTACCTCTCCTTCATTGTACTAGATTGACTCCAAGTTGTTCACTAGGAATGGCTGGAGGACCCAAATATCTCTCGCCTCATCCAACAATTGCAAGAACAATCTCCATCTTATCCAGGGTACTCTTGGCACACTAATGATCTTTGCTACAAAGGCCATCTATATTTAAGAAAACAATTGCAACTTAAATCCATGATGCTTTCCAAGTTTCATGCTTCACCCATAGCTGGGAATTCAGGGTTTACCAAAACCTATGAAAGGGTCAAACGCTATTTTTTTTTGGGATGGTATGAAACATGAAGTCCTCACCTTTGTGGTTGAATGTGATGTATGTCAACACAACAAGGGATAAACAGTCAAAGAACCAAGAAAAATCTAACCACTTCCAATTCCTCCTGCTATTTGGTGGGATATTTCTATGGATTTCATTGTGGTCCTACCAAAATCCGATAATAAATCAATCATCATGGTGGTCGTTGATTGTCTTTCCAAATATGCTCATTTATATTCTCTTCAACATCCCTTCACCGCATCCACATTGGCTCAAGTTTTCATGGATAATATCTTCAAAATTCATGGCATTCCTAATTCTATTGTCTCTATCAAGGATCCCACATTCATCAACATTTTTTGGAAATAATTGTTCAAGCTTTATTGTACCCAATTACATCTCAACACAGTCTATCATCCCTAGAATGATGACCAAACTAAAATTGTCAACAAGGGTTTGGAAACATATTTGTGGTGTTTTTCATATGACTGAAAACATCAATGGGCTCGGTGGTTACCAATAGTTGAATGGTGGTACAACACATCTTACCATACAACTACTCAAATGACTCCTTTTGAAGTAGTATACAGACAAAAGCCACAGTCGGTTCTTTCATACAGGCCGGGTGTCTCGAAGGTTCAAGAGGTTCAAAAAAATATTACAGTACGAGAGGTCATTCTTCGTACCCTCAAAGAAAATTTGGTGATGGTTCAAAATCACATGAAGTAGCAAGCCCGTCAAGGTCATTTTTAACATCAATTTACTAAAGGGGACAAACTGTTTCTTCATATGCAACCTTATAAGAATAATTCATTCAAATATAAACATTGTCAGAAGCTTACTCCCAAATTTTATGTTCCTTTTTCAATTCTCAAGAACATGTGGATAATGGTGATCCAGATGGATATCGGTGGCCACCCACCTTTTCCAACTAGCTCAAAACAGTTTTCTGACAATTTTGGCAATTTACTATTTTTAGCAGTTTTAACTTCTGGGGCCATTTTGAGGGCCTAAATGAAGGTTTTTCGGGATCGAGCTCCTCATTGATATCCAAAGGCATGATTGAGCTCCTAAAATGAATCTCCTCGATGATACATTTCTAACGGGCTATCACATGCCTAAAATGAAGATCGTATGCAAAAGTTACGACCCCGAGAAGTTGATGTACTAACTTACCCAAATGGGGCCCACATGACTTTTGGCGCTTCATCTCCTAGGGTTAGCTTTTTGGATGTATAGGGTTTTTGGCATTCTTGCTTATTGTAAAAAGGCCTTCGGAGCCTCATTGTAACCTTCTTCTTGTGAATGCGTGTTGCCGTCACATCTCTTCTCATAGATAAGCCGCCACCATTCCAACGAACTTGTTTCCGCTGCATTTTACAGTTTCAGCTTATTTTGTTATTGAATAGAAAACCAATTTTATTGTATCTTTGTTATTTTGTGTTAAGCACCTATTAATAATCTGTATTCATTTTTTTCTGCTCATAAAATCTGTATCAGTGGTATCAGAGCGGTCTTCTCCTTGTCGTCTTAATGCATGTCCCCAACGAGGTCAGAGTACAAAGAGTTGGGTCTCGAGCTTGTTTCTCTTGAGGAAAGAAGCTCTCACACGCCCAAGTGACATCCCATGGAAAGAGAAAAGAAAGATGATGGGACAAGAGATCCTTTCAAACTATTTATTGAGGAATCCCTCACGCAACACAGGAACGAGATGATGGATAGTTTTGCGCAAATCCTTCGGCGGCTACCAACATGCGACGCATATTCTTCGAATGGAGGTGCCGCCCCCTTTGAGGTACAAATAAACTTTGATATTCATATATTTGAAGGTCAGATAGATGCAGATGCTATAGACAAGTGGTTGAATATACTAGAAGGGTATTTTTCTGTCCATAACTTTTCGAATAAAGAAAAGATTACTTTTGCACTCCTCAAAGCCGTTCCCCATGTCAAAGATTGGTGGGAAAATTTCTGTGAGCAAAAGGAAACAAATGAAACCTCATTATTTTCAGTCATAGCCACCTGGGAATCCTTTAGGGATGCTATTAAGGAAAAATACTACCCTGTCGGAAGTTATGACGACTTGTATACCAAATGGACCACACTGCAGCAAGAAAGAGACCATGCAATGCCAGATTTCACAAATATCTTCCATACCTTGTGCACCAAGTTGGGTATCAAAGATTCAGAGTGACATCTGGTGCTCAAGTATCATGGTGCTCTTCATAGATACATCCAGAACAAAATGGAATTTTTGGACATCTCATCCTTGGGCACAACCTACTGATATGCCGTCAAAATCGAGCAGAAGCTCAATCAAAAGATGCGGCAATTTGGGCCTGGGAACCCCTAAAAAAAAAGCTAGGAAAGGGAAGTCCCAACCCACCAAACAAAGGATAGATCAAATATGGATAGTATCAGGACAACCAGTCCAAGCTGAAAGCAAAGAAGGACACCAGAAAGACAAAGAAAGATACCGGGAAGTGGTGCGACTTCCATGAGAGACCTTGGCATAACATTGCTGACTACCGCTCAAAGCAGTCGCTGGTGGCCGAAGTGAAAGCCTCTGAATCAGATGCAGATTATGACTCTGAGCTAGAACAAGAAAGGGGAAGATGAATAATTGATGCGGAACCTAGTGCCACCGTTGCTACCACTAAGCTCCAGCCTGGTGAACCAGACGAACCAGAAGAAGGAGAGCACCTCTTCCATTCATAGATGTGGGTAAAAGGCACCCCACTGCACTTCATTGTTGATAGCGGTATCCAGAAGAACCTCATCTCAGCAAATGTCGTCAAGTAGCTGGCCCTTCCAACAACGCCACACCCATAACCGTATGGCATTGGATGGCTCCGCCAAGGAAGCGATCTCCGCGTCAGCCAACAGTGTCGACTGTCGTATGACATCAAGCCCTTCAAAGATGAGGTATTGTGTGATGTTTCTCCTCTCGAAGTTTGTGATGTTCTTTTGGGACAACCTTATTTATGGAAACATCATGATGTATATGAGTCTAGGCCTCGTAGTGTTATTATTACTTTGAACAGGAAATTGTACAGGATACCCAAGGCAGTCCCACCTAGTGCTATTTCCTTGATCTCTGCTAAGAAATGCAGGAAGTTCATCTCTCAGAGGGGGAAGTTTGTCTTCTTCATGATTCGCTCTCAGAATAAGTGAAAGATCACAGCCACATCTAGGGTCTCTACGACTGACCTCTCCACACAGTAGAAGCAAGTAGATAAGGTCATGGAAGAATACTCAGATATCTTATCCTCACCTATAGGGGTACCTCTGCACTATCAGGTCAACCACCCCATCGATCTGACCCTCGACGCACCGCTACCCAATGGGCCAGTCTATCGTCGCTCTTTGTTAGAGAATGAGGAGATCAAGTGACATATCCAAGAACTGCTCCACAAGGGGCACATCTGCCCTAGCTCATCACCTTGCAGGAGCCCAATCGTGCTGGTACAGAAGAAAGATGGAACCTGGCAACTCTGTATTGATTACCGGGCTCTGAATAAAATCACAGTCAGAAACCGGTACCCGATTCCCCAAATCGATGACCTCCTTGATCAACCCACGGGGGCCAAACACTTCAGTAAGATTGATCTGAAGTCTGGCTACCACCAGGTACCGATAGAACAAACAGATGTATGGAAGACCGCCTTCAAGTCAAAGGAAGGTCTTTTTGAATGGTTGATCATGCCCTTTGGTTTGACAAATTCTCCAGCCACTTTCATGAGGATGATGGACGATATCCTGTGACCATTCACCAATAATTTTGTAGTGGTGTATCTGGATGAAATTCTAATTTACAGCAAGACTTGGGCTGAACACTTGCAGCATATTCAACAGGTTCTGCACACCCTGCGACAGCATAAGCTATACACCAACTTGGAAAAATGCTCCTTCGGCATGGACAGGTTCCATTATCTAGGCTACATCATTGATCAACATGGCATACATGTGGATCCAACCAAGATCCAAGTCATCTGTGACTGGCCAGCCCCAACAACACTCACTGAGCTTCAGAGCTTCTTGGGCCTTGCCAATTTCTACCGCAAGTTCATGTTGGGTTTCTCCCATATTGCATGGGCCCTTAGCCAAATAAACAAAGGTGGTGGTAAGGTGAAATTTGCGTGGGGCTAGTCCCAACAATAAGCATTCGATGATTTGAAGCAGTGCTTGTGCTTAGCCCCAATACTTTCACTACCAAACTTGCAACATCCTTTTGAGATTGAGACAGATGCTTCAGACTATGCTGTGGGTGCCATTCTCACTCAACACGGCCACCCCATGGCCTATCATAGTGTGACACTGTCAAATAATGTTCATAAGTACCCTAATTATGACAAATAAATGTACTCCATTGTGCAAGCATGCCGCCAGTGGATACATTACATTCTTGGGAAGGAGACAATCATCCACACTGATCATAAGCCACTGCAGTCCATGCAGATGTAGGGAAAATTTTAGAATGACCGCCATCAAAAGTGGTCCACATACTTGCAGCAATTCCACCTCAACATCAAGTATAAAACATGAAGCACCAATCACGTCACTGATTGCCTTAGCAGACCGCTAGTCGTGGCACTCACCACGGTGATAGACTCTTTCGGCCATGAGACCTCTGGATGGCCCCAACTCTATGAGATAGACCCTGACTTCGCCACCACCTACCAAATGTTGGTTGCAAACATAGTTGTTGATAATTTCCATATTCAGGATGGGTTGTTGTGTTGTTTGGGCCATATCTGTGTTCCATCAAGTGAGCGAGCGAAGATGATCTGGGAATCCCACTACAGTCAGGTGGCAGGACACTTCGGCATTGAAAAGACAGTGGTGATGCTAGAGAAAAATTTCTACTAGCTGAAGCTTCGTCAGGAGGTCAACAAGTATATCAGGTCCTGCACTGCCTACGCTATTGCCAAACTGACCACTAAGAAACATGGCCTGTACACCCCTCTTCTTACTCCTGATAGGCCATGGGAATCCATCTTAATGGACTACATGTCGGGCCTCCCATCCACCAAGCGAGGAAATGACTGTGTTTTTGTGTTTGTTGATAGCTTTTCTAAGATGGCAATTCTGGTTGCCTGCAAGAAGAGCATCACAGCAGAGGCCACCGCCAAGCTCTTCTTTGAACGAGTATGGGTACATTTTGGAATCCCACAAACCATTGTCTCAGATCGGGATAGTCAATTTCTCAACACATTTTGGTCGAGCCTCTGGTCACTGCTGGACACCAAGCTCACCAAATCCACGGCCTTCCACCCCCAGATAGATGGCCAAACTGAGGTTGTAAATCGAATGATTGTGCATATCCTTCGCATGTATAATTCAAAGCACCCTCTCACATGGGATGAGAGCCTTCCCTATGTACAACATAGCTACAACTGAGCCCTGCATAGCTCAACCGGCCACAACCCCTTTCAAGTGGGGTTGGGATTCCAACCATTGGGACCCATAGATGTTTCACTTCCCCTTGCAGTCACCTCGACCGACTCATCTCCTTCTCCAACTGAAGATGACAAATCCACCTAGTTCATTGAGTGGATATAGCACATCTTCCAACAGGTTCAGGATATCCTATAGAAGTCCAATGACAAGTACAAACAACACCATGATCAACATCGGGTGCCGCATAAGTTTCAGGTGGGTGACAAAGTTTGGTTGCACTTGCAGAAAGAACGCCTTACAGGACCCCATTGGAAGCTTTTCCCACTCCATTATGGGCCATACACTATCACTAAGGCCATGGGGGATAATTATTTTGAGCTCAACATTTCTCCTTTCCTTGGTCTACACCTAGTGTTCAATGTGGGTCTCCTTCTCCCTTATTTCCCACCATTATTGGACACCTCAGAAGTAGAAGAACAATTGACACCAACAGAGCTCAACCCCGACTGCCTACAAAAGGAATCCAATGATCAGATTGTGGACAGGCAGATCAAGGGCACTCGACAACAAAGGATCCAGCTTTATCGAGTCGTCAAAGCAGGGCAACTCCTGCACCAAGGCAAGTGGCTCACCCAGGGCCAAATTCAACAGAAATTTCCTCATCTAATGGGGGAACTCAATGCAATGGAGACCATTTATTCCTAAGGATGGAGGATTGATCTAGATGGATATCGGTGGCCACCCACCTTTTCCAATTCGCTCAAAACAATTTTCTGACAATTTTGGCAATTTACTATTTTTAGCAGTTTTAACTTCCGGGGCATTTTGAGGGCCTAAATGAAGTTTTTTCGGGATCGATCTCCCCAATGATATCTAAAGGAATTATTGAGCCCCAAAAATGAATCTCCTCGATGATACCTTTCCAACAGGCTATCACATTCCTAAAACGGAGATCATATGCAAAAGTTACGACCCCAGGAAGTTGATGTACTAACTTACCCAAATAGGGCCCACATGACTTTTGGCGCTTCATCTCCTAGGGTTAGGTTTTTGGATGTCTAGGGTTTTTGGAATTCTTTCTTATTTTAAAAATTCCTTCAAAGCCTCATTGTAACCTTCTTCTTGTGAATGTGCGTTTCCGTCACATCTCTTCTCAGAGATAAGCTGCCACCATTCCAACAAGCTTGTTTCTGTTGCATTTTACAGTTTCAGCTTATTTTGTTATTGAATAGAAAACCAATTTTACTGTATCTCTGTTATTTTGTGTTAAGCACCTGTTAATAATCTGTATTCATTTCTTTCTTCTCATAAAATCTGGATCAAATGGCCTACCATTAATCTTTTCTCAGTTATTCTAAGTTGCATCCTCTTTTTCATGTCTCATGCTTAAATAAGGCTATTGGAACTAAGTGCCAAACTCAAACGAGTATCTCTGAGTTGGATGAAGAAGGTTCTATTTGGTTGCATCCCCAAGCAGTCTTGGACCATCAAGATATTTTTCTCTATCAGTGCACCATCAAGGAAGTGTTAGTGCAGTGGAAATATACAACTTTAGAAGATGCCACCTGGGAGCCTGCCACCATTCTGCAACAATTTCCTCATCTGAAGCCTTGAGGACAAGGTTATTTTCAAGGGGGAGGGAATGTTAGGGACCTAAGCTCCCTAACTCCTCACTTGGGTAGAATAATATAATTTCCATCTAATAAATGAAGACATTAGTTTATAAGGCCTATTTAATAAATGTGAACAAGTCAATGTAAGAAGACCTAATACAAGCTTCCACTTCTAGAAAGATATTCCACTAGAAAGTTATTTAGAAGATATAAATAGTATAAAAAAGAGTAGGAGGCATGATAATTCCTTTTCTTGAGTATTATTGTAATAGAGATATGCTCTATTGGAGGTTTCCCCCTCGAAGAGGCAAGTGAACATTGCTTTCTTTGAATAAAGGTACCATTTATGGTGCTTCTCTTTTCAATATTTTGTTGTTCCATTGGTATATGTCGAATATTATTGATAGTAATTTTGGTACCTTACATGTTCTCATCCATTTTTATATCAAGGGATATGAATGCATCCAATGCATTCCCTATCACCTCAATTCAGTGCAAATTCCAAAACTTTAGGGAGAGGGTTGGAATACAAACCCAAATAGGGAAATCTATGAGAGTGACCATTTTAGTATAAAATTTGGGATACTAAGGCTTCATGAAGAGACCAATGCCTCCCATGATCCATGGCCTATCCATTTACTATATCACAACCTTTCCTAGATTTAAAATCCAAAATAAAAAAAATAAAAAACATTTTCTAGAGAGCATATTTTAATTGAATTCTCTAGGATCTGCCCCCAATTTTTCTCAAACTAGGGATTCAATTGCTTCAAGGATGGAAAAATGCCATGAAATCTAAATATCAAGCCACGTTCAGTGAAAAATGGCTTAAAATCCCCCTCGATCCTTGTATCAATATTGATGATTGGGTCCTCCCTAACCATCTACACAAAATAGGAAGGAATTTTCCCTAAGGTGGGTTGAACATCATGTGAAAAGGTAGCTAATTCATAACTCTCCTCCCTTGTTCCAAGAATGGAGTCCTTGTATGAAGGGATTTCACATTTTACCTTTCCATCAGAGGAGGTGGTATGATTTTAAGTCTTTGTACGTCCCCTTAAATAGAAACTAAGAAAATGCTAGAATCCTTGGATAAAGAGGAACTGGTAAGCATTGAGGAGGAGAGTAATTGCTTATTAACATAGATAAAAATAAATAAATTATGGAATAGGGATTCCTTTTAGTGCTTGGATTAATTTTATGCGGGTTTTAAATGAGTTTGTTGAGGCCACAAATGATGTTATTTATCTCCCTGAAAGAGAACAAATGAATATTGGGAATGTTTCTGCCACCAAAGGGTTCTCCTTCTCCTCTACTGGAATGGTTGGATTGTTTATTCTTGAGGATGACTGGATAAGAGTGATACCGAGTGGGGTGAAGCCTTTCCCCTCAATGGATAAAGTGAGAAGGATAAATATTCTAAGGTGAATTTCTTGAAGGAAATGGGAAACACATCATGGGGAGAGACCCACACTCTTTTTGAGTGAGGAATGATGACTAACTCACCAAAATAACCTCTTCCTACAAGAGATCAAATGGAAACTCCAAAGGATTTAGAAAATTTTAAATAAATCGTTAAGGTTTTTATAGAAAGGAGAATTCTATGATTAAGTATATATGTAACCATTTTAAATTTGAAAAACAATTTGAAAAAAAATGAGTTAGAGGAGGGAAATGTTAAACATTTCTCTACTCACCCCATCTCCTTATTCACCCTTCTTAAAAAAACAAAACTTAATAAATAAATAAAGTAAAAATATGTTTTGAAAAAAAAAAAAACAAATTAAGAAGAGAAAATCAAAGGAAAAAAAACAAATTAAAAAAGAAAAAGACTAAAAACAATAATTTAAAAATAAGTTTAAAAAATTTATTTTTTTAAAGAAATTAAAATGAATTAAAAAAAAAGTAAAAGAAAATAAAACAATAAAAATAATAAACAAGGAGAATCCCCCTCTTAACCCTCCCATCACCCCCTCTTTACCTATTGCCCCCATTTACTATCTCCCTGCCTCTTCATTGAGGGGTTGTAAATGCAATATCATGAAGGGGTGATGGGAAGGTGGAGGGGGTGAGAAGGGGAGAGGGGAGGGTGAAAAGTGGGGTGGTGGGAGATTCCCTCTCTCCCATTATCTCATTTCATTTTTATTTATTTATTTATTTTCCTCATAATGAATTTCATGAGGAAATCTACTAGGAACTTCCCTTCTTTATGAGGATGGTACCTGGGGTAAAAAAAAATCCATAGAAGCTCAAGTATTTTTCATGTCACTTATAAGAAAATAACTTGGGTGGGAAGGATAACACTTCATCACACAACCACTCGGGCTAGACCCAATTGACTTTTTTCTTGTAATTCAATTCTTGGGGAAATCCATTGGGCACTTTCCCTCATTCCAAGGATGGTACTTAAAGAAAACCTGATTCTATATAAGCTTGAAGCTTTGTCATGTCTGTTGGAAATTCGAGTGTCATAGATGTCAAGCCTAGAAGAAGTTTATAAGCCTCTAGAAGTGATGGGTGTATCTGAAGAAGTCTCACTTATGGCATAGATTTAAGCATGGCCCTCATGGGAAGACGCTTTGAAGAAGTGTACAAGAAGCCATTAAAATATGGTTAAGTATGGTTAAGTGTTTAATAATCCCCAGAGGTGTGGTCATGAATCCAAAATTTGATTGAATAAAAAGAGTATGAAGAACATTGCAAATACATGCAAAATATCCATTGATTGATAGTCCTCATCAAGCTATGTCCAATGGTAGGTGGCACACCATGTGGTTCCTCACAATTGAGGATTTATTCCCTATTAAAGATGAATCCTAGAAGTGTGGTCAAGAATCCTTGTATCTAAGGTCAAGAAGTTATAAGTTGGCCCTAAAGTCAAGTAAAATAGAAAACATTGTTGCAAACAAGAAGTTACAAGTTGGCTCAAGGTCAAGTAAATAAGTTGCTTGGAAGGGTATAAATACACATTTAGAACCTCTCATTTTCATCATTAAATCTTGTTATCTCTTAGGACAAGCTTGGAATCAAATTCCATAGGGAAGATGAAGTGAAGAAGGGATAAATTCTAAGGGAAGATGAAGTCTTGTGATGATGTGTTCTAAGGTATGTTATTTAAAGGTCATCTTACCATTTTCTCTATAACATTTTTTATAGAATGATTTAGATAGTGAAACTTAGAGGATATTGACAAGACATATAAAGGTACTTATGGTATGAATTTAATCTTATGGGTCGTTTTAATTTTGGATATACACTTTGTAGAAGAGAGGGTTTTTTACTAGTCTTGGAACTAGTCTCAAACATGTGTTCCAGGTAAAACAATCATAACTTATTCATAGAGGATCCATATTCTGTGATACAAATTACATTGGAAAGAGTACAGTCTCTAGTATTTTCTTTGTGTGTTTCAAAATCATATATAAAATATTGAGTGCATGATATGATGTACAAGTGTGCTCTCCAGAATAGGACAAAATTCTGGAAGGTCTGCCATTTTCACTATATATATTTTTTCCAGTGACGTATATGTTGATATTATGGTAGCTGCAGGAGGTATTAACCTCCACATGTAACTCTGAAAATAATAGAATATTCTGGGAAGCAAGAAAAATCCTTAAAGCATTGGACATAACCCTAGAAGCCAAGTCAACTAAAATAAATATTTAATATTGAGTTTTTAGCCTCCAGAATGAGAATTCAGCCTAGACATCTAAGGAGGAGAAGTATAAATACAATACGACAGAGATCATTTGAAAGACACAACTCACAACTGCAGAAATATAGTGTGCACTTCATAAATTGAGTAAGTGCACAAGTCTGGAGAGTAGTTGCAATTGTAACTACTGCAGCTAGTATTTTCGATTTTAGGCTTGGACTTTCTCTTGGTTATGGTTTGTACTTTCTTCTTGGTACGCTAGCTCTCAAGAGTGGTACACTACCTTGATTGGATTTTGTACCTAGGGTTTTCTTCTGAAATTATTCTCTCTGTCAAGGTTAAGGTGCTCAGGGGTGGCTTCGACCTATGGTTGGGTGACAATATTGCTATATTGTCTATGGTTAAACGAGAACAGTTAGTATTTTCTAATAGGTTATGGGCCCACACTATCTTTGGATAGTATAACCACTGGAAGATAGATTGGGAGGATTTTTCTCAGTTACAGTTGCAGTTACAGTCAATGTTTTTGTTGCAACAACGATACCCTAACCCTCTTGTTAAGACACCTTAAGTGAAGATATTGACCTAATTTTTGGATAGCCTAGTGCGCCCTAACCTAGTGCACCTCCTAGTACTCTCTGCAAGCTAAGACATCAAGTTTGATTTTTTGGTCAAATTCAAAGGTTGACCAATTCAAAGCAGTCATGACCTACTCTATGAAGTCAGAAAACAAGTTAGAAGGGGCTTCTAACTTCAAAGCACGGAAGACAAGGATTGATATCATCCTTGCCAATAGTAAAGTGTTGGATATCATGAAAGGAAAGATCGCAGAACCATAATTTGAAGGAGGAAAAGAGAGGGAAACTCAAAACATTGAATGTTAGGGTCTTAACCCGCACATAGGTAGAACAATATATTCGGATGTAATAAAGGTCAATATTAATAAGGCCTTTCAATAAAATAGAATAAGGTAGATGTAAGAAGACCTAATAGAAGCTTCTACTTCTAGAAGGATCTTCCTCTAGATGCTTCTTTTTAGTATAAATAGGAGTTGAGGGTATGAGAACCCTAGCTTGGATATTATTATAATAGAGCTTTGCTCAACTGGAGGTTAGCCCCTCGAAGAGGCCCGTGAACATTGCTATCAGATTCAAAGTGATATTTATGTTGTTATTCTTATATCATTTCAGTGTTATTGTGGTGAATGTTCTGGTTATATTGTTGTTATTCTGCCATTACAAGCATTTTATTTTAGTTCTGCATACATTTTATATCTGGTATATTACAAGTGGTATCAGAGCACTTTCCTTTGCAGAAAGTGTGGGTTAATTTTTTTTTTCAGGGTAGAGATGTATTCCGACATATTTAATCCACAAAGATCTGTCGTTACACACATAAACCTGCGGTTGAGGGATTCATACACGCAGGAAATACAAGTGGTACTTAAGTGCACATCTATTGGCCACCCTTGTAACCCTTGTTGGTACCCCTTTGAGTGGTAGTGCATCAGACAAAACCTGTGTACAAATCGGCCTAGATTACCTGAAGCCCTCTTTAGATAAACCGATTGATCACCTGACTGCTATAGTGTCACTGAGAACAACACTCGGGAAGATACTCTCTAGTACCTAGATAGTTGGGTAGTATGGCTAAGGGTACTGTCTATCCTCCTTAGTTAGTGCCCTGAGATATTGGGCCGAGTACTACTTTTGGACCCCACACGTATATCAGAGAGCTATAGCACAGGGAAAACCCTTGTCTGTAGAACCCTTGAATACCTAACCCTTGGGGACAGAAACATAAACAAATTAAAATAGACAAGATCTATTGTCGCACAACTGTGTTCGGGTTGCCAAGTAAATACACATTTCTTTCTGGTTAAGCATTTGGGCATTTCCTCTCTGCAATATTCTTTAGACCGGAGTATAACTCTGTAAAAAAAAATGATTCTGGAAAATTTTTCACCCTTATTTGAGACCTATTCCATTGGATTCATCTCTTCGCCCTTATCACATTCATCCATATCATTTTTTTGGCCAATTTTTTTTACCCTGCCCGCCTCTTTTTAGTTTCTTCATCCTCATGGCCCATACTCGTAGCCAAGACTTGGAATCTCACTTCAACACCTTGCAATCTAGTCTCATTGAGACCCAACAAGAAGTGAAACAACTTAGTGCCAATGTTTCCTCCATCAATACAACCATGCAGTCCTCAATGGGGGAAATCAAACAAGACCTCACTACCCAGCTTGAATCAGTCTTTTCGACACTCTGCACCAAACTGCATATCCCTATAGATAACCCTTCCTCTTCCTCATCTCCACATACTGAAGGTGACCATTCCTCTCATTCACATACCTTGTAGAACCATCACTTTCAACGTACCTATGCATTCTGTTGGTGGATGTGACCAAATTTGATGGATCGTACCCCATTGGTTGGGTAACCCAAATGGAACATTACTTTTCTTTATATGACATTACATATGACTTGGCCAAACTCTGGTATGGTGTTCTCCATCTAGATCAAGAACGTTGGCAATGGTGGCAATGGAGAAAAACTTCTCGTCAAGGGTATATTGCTTGGACACACTTTGTGGCAGAGCTTTATGAATGCTT
>ML790654.1:198581-224935 GCA_009831015.1 Picea engelmannii | reverse complement strand
ATCTCAACAGCATAACAATACAAATAATTCCTTGAAGAAATGATGGTCATTCATGGCTTTTTATAGCCAAGCTTTGAGCTATTGTGCAACCTCTTTTGAATGTGAAAAGGGGCTCTTTAGGGCACAACTAGGTCTTTGACCAGACCCCTCCGCAGATTGAGCTCGGATTTGATGTCAAATCGACTTGGGAGCCGATCCATTAGTGGTTGGGAGGCCGACCAGCTTCATAAATGCGTTTTTTGGCAGGCGCGCGGGTTTTGCACCCCACAGCCGCGCATATGCGCCCGACATACGAAGATGTTGCGCGCGTGCGCGCGTTTTCCATGGGCGCGATGCGCTTTTTAATTTTTTAGCCAATTTTGTATAGTTTTGGCCCTTTTGCTATGTTGTGGAACTGATCCTTGTGCCATGAATGAATGTTTTTCTGTGCAGACGATGCAGAGTTCTTGTCGCCCTGTGTAGACGAAATTTCAGTGATAACAGTGCTCATGATCTAATCATGAGATATCCTGTGTGGCTATGATGATGCTACCAGTTGAATGGTATGTTTGTGCTCAAGACCATTGCTTTAAATACCTAGCTAGCTAGGAGGGAGTGTCAATATTATGGTAGCTGCAGGATGTATTAACCTCCATGTGTAACCCTAATAGGAATAGAATATTCCAGGAACTAAGAAGAAGCCCTAATTCATTGGACATAACCCTAGAAGACAAGTCGGCTAAAAGAAATATTTAATATTGAGTTTTTAGCCTCCAGAATGAGAAGTTAGCCTAGACAACTAAGTAGGAGTAGTATAAATACAAGATTCCAGAGCTCATTTGAAAGACATATCTCACAACTGTAGAAATATAGTGCGCACTTCATAAATTGAGTAAGTGCACAAGTCTGGAGAGTAGCTCCAGCTGCAACTACTGCAACTAGTATTTTTTTTTTTTAGATTTGGACTTTCTCTTGGTTATGGTTTGTACTTTCTTCTTGGTACACTAGCTCTGGAGAGTGGTACACTACCTTTATTGGCTTTTGGACCTAGGGTTTTCTACCAACATTATTCTCTATTTCAAGGTTAAGGTGCTCGGGTGTGGCTTCGGCCTATGGTTGGGTGACAATATTGCTATATTGTCTATGGTGAAACTTGGAGGAATTTTAGAGAAGATATCAAAGATGATTGGGTACAAGTTTCAGACCTTGATTCATTACAGGTACAAAGTTATACTTGTTGGTAGTTAGGGTTTGTGACTAATCCAGAAACTAGTCCCAAACATGTGTTCGAGATAAATTTGAGAACTTATGTTGGGGTTTATATGTTGACCCATGTGGACCTAGGATATTTATGTGGACCTAGGTTCTAAGTGGAACTAGGTTGATTATTTATATGTATCGGTTGTGTTGGATCTTTTTTTGATGATGATGATGTATCAGTTATGGTAGAACTAGTTTCATGATGATGAGGTATAATTTATGGTGGATCTAATTTTGATGATGATGATGTATCTGTATTAGTGATAGTAACAATGATAGTAACAATGATAGGTTGAGTATCCATTTATATTTCAGGGAGGAAGGAAGGGGAAAGGAAAGGGGGTTGGAGCCTCCTTTGAGTTGGCGCTAGAGAATAAAGGGAGTCATAGCTTCCTTCAGGATGGAGCCTCCTTTTAGTTGGATCTAGAGAATACATGGAGTTGTAACTTCCTTCAGGTTGGAGCTTGTAAATCAGGGGGTTGGAGCCTCCTTCTAGTTGGAGTTGGATAATTTAGAGAGTTTTTGCTTCCTTCAAGTTGGAGCTTGTAAATAGGGGGTTGATTCCTCCTTCCAGTTGGTGTCAGAGAAGTTTGGAAGTTGGTTCTTATTGTGGATGTAATATTCAATACATATATTAAAAATCATTCTTTGTTTTTCTCCCATTTGGTTTTCCACATAAAACTCTTGTGTATTGTGAATATGTAGTAATATGTTTATGATATGTTAAATGAAATCATAAGTGAATGGAATTGTTGATCACTTAATGTTTACATGTTATGGTTGAAATGGTAAAATGTGCTCAATAATGATTCACCCTCCCTCTCAGTATTGGTGAATATTCCAACAATTGGCATCAGAGAAATTCCTTCAGAATTAGTCTAACCACTACAAGGTAGATCATGGATTACATAGATAATGGAACACCAGTGCTTGATGGTCAGAACTATGAGATGTAGAACAAAAGGATGAGAATATTTTTAGAGGCATAAGGGTATGATGTTTGGTACTAAGTTATTACAGGATACACCGCTTCAAAGAAACCTCTGAAGACTGCAACCAAGAAGGAATTAAAAAGGAACAACAAAATAGCAATGGATTCCATCCTAGATGGATTACCTTATTTGGTAAAAGTAAAAGTGGGAAAATGTTCATTAGCCAAAGAGATTTGGGATAAAATACATAATATGTACTATAAGGAATCTCTTCTTATCATAGATCCATAACATGTTGATCAAGATAAATAATATTTCAAGATAGAACAAGAAGAAGGAGGCTCATCAGATTAGATAGATCCAGAAGACGATTATGAAGAAGAAGGTGAAGTAGATATTGAAGCAGAACTAATAAACACCTTAAGTAAACTAAAATGAGAAAGGAAGGAAAACAAGTCCCTCAAGGAATATTTGATCAAGCTAAGGGTTCAAATAGAAGAGGACAAATTGATTTAAGAAAGAATCAAAAAATAGTTAGAAGAAAAACATTGTTTGGAAGCTGAAATAATATCACTAAGAAAGGAAATTTTGACAACACTTTTCACTTCCAATTTCACTTAACACATATATGTTGTTTGAATTTCTAGCCGCTGTACCGACCAATTTCCCTGAACCTTCTGTTCTTATCTCACACTTTTGTGAATTGAAATTAACTTTATGACCTTGGTCACACATTTGACTCACACTTAGAAGATTATGTTTCATATCTTCTACCAGTAAAACATTTTGTGCCTTTTCATTCTTGTTCCCAATTCAGACTGTGCCTTCTCCAATGATTTTGGTTGAATTATCATTTCCGAAGGAGACTGATCCATTTATTTCCTTTCACAATGTAAGAAATTTGTCTCACATGTCATGTGTTTTGAACACCCACTGTCAACATACCAACTGTGTTTCTTCTGCTTAGCTTGTAGAGATACTATGCATTCTTCAATGCTATACTAATCTTGCTTTCTTATCCATGTCTTTTTCTAAGGTTCCTGTCTGTGACTGTTGTTATTCTGTTGAGGTTCTTTAGGAGGGACTGTCATTCTGGAATATTTGGCCACGTGTCCAAAATTGTTACATTTGTAACATTCCACTTCAATGCTCAAAGATTCAAACCTGTTGTAATTTCTTCTTTGTGTTTCACTAGGTATTCTTGAATAACCCCTTTGTGTATGACTCTCAAAGTTGTTATTGTTCCTGTTGTTAGCTCTGCAATTCACATCTTTATGTCCAAAATTATTACATGCATAACATAAACCAAAAAATATAGTTTGATACCTAGGAGTTGAAGATCTTCTGAAAGGAGGTGCTATTATGAATCCTTCTTCTTCTTGAGGCCTATCTGCCTGTTGTTGATTCAGAAATACGAATCTTCTCTGTGGAGGAGTGTCCCTGTAATCTTCCTTGTATATCTTCCTCTCCCCTTTGATTGTTTCTGCATAGCTTTTTGGATTTGTTTTTTGCTCTGTTGTTTTGGAGCTTGATCCCTTTTCTATCTGATTGTATCCAAGTCTAGAATTGTCAAGATGAGATTTTTTACTGTTGATAATGCCATCCAAAAATTTTGAGCTATTCTGCATATTTTTCTTTTGAATATCCTTTCTTAGTGTGACAATCTCTGCTTCCAAGTTTCCAATGATCTTGTCCTTTTCTTCTAGTTGTTCTTTGAGTGCTTCTTCAATTCTTTTATCTTCTTCTATTTGAACCTTGAATGTTGTGATCATTTGTTCTAGTTCTCGAGTGTCCTTTCTCTTGTCTAGTTCTGCTTGTAGTTTCTTGTTTTTCTTCTTTTCTCTTCTAATAACTTCTATGGCACACATTAATTCTTCTCGATAGTCAACTTTTGCCTCTTCAATTTCGTCTTCGAATTCTTCATATCCTTCTTCGGCTTCTTCATATTATTCTTTGGAGTCTTCTTTGTCAGAATCTTTTACTGCCATGAATAGAACTCTTCCTGTCTCACTGTCACTAATTTCATCTTCATCTGATGATGAGATGTCTTCTTTGATGCATAATCTTTTCTTGAAATCTTTCTTTGTATTTCTTTTTCTTTTATATGTGTGTTTTCCTTTTGAGTAACCTTCATCATTTCACTTTTTCTTATGAGGACATTTGTTGGCAAAATGACCAATACCATCAAAATTAAAACAAATAAAATGAAGCTTACCTCTATACCTACCGTTGGTTCCCTTGTTCAGTATTTTGACGAAGTTGGCCACTTCTTCATCATCTTCCGAGACGTCGTTGCTGCTGCTATATTCTTCTTGTTCCTTCTTTTTTTGCTTTGATCTTTTGGATTATTTGAAGGCTGCTTCTTTTACATATGGATTTTCCTATTCAATTCTCATTTCATATGCCGTGAAGATTCCATGCAGTTCATCCATGCTTATTGAGTTTAGATCCAATATTTCTTCTAGTGCTGATATCTTAGGGTTGAATCTCATAGGAAGAGATCTTAGTACCTTTTGAACAATTACAGATTCTTCGATTTCTTCTCCCAATCCTATGATTTCATTCACTGTTTCATCGACTTGTAAGAAGTAGGATGCAATATTCTCATCTTCCTTCATTTTTAGTTGTTTGAAATGACCTCTGTAAGTTTGAAGCTTTGCTTCTTTGACTTTTGTATTTCCTTCACAAATATTTCGAATCTTGTCCCAAATCTCTTTAGTGGATTTACAATGTGCAACTTTGGTGAATATCGTATCACCGAGACCATTCAAAATTGCATTTGTAGCTTTGGAATTATTCTCACAGAGTTTCATGGCTTTGTCATTTGTTGGTGGAACTGTTGGTGTTGTGTATCCATCTACAATTGATTGCCAAACTTGAAATCCATGTGCTTGTATATATGTCTTCATCCTTATGCTCCAAAAAGCATACTGTTATCCATCAAACTATGGTATTCCATTTTTATACAAGTTGGTACTTTCCATGATCTACCTTTTAGTGGTTAAACTGATTTTTGAAGGAACCTGCTCTAATACTAATTGTTGGATTATTGAGAGGGGGGGTGGGGGGGTGAATCAGTAATAACGTAAATATAGTACTTTGTCTCCAAATAATCCAGGTGTTATATCAATGTAGAATTATTATCCAATAATGAACAATAGGAAATGAACAATCACACACATACACAGTACACCAATATTTTACATGGAAACCCAAATCGGGAGAAAACCACATAATTATTTTTCTTATATGTCTTGAAGAATTACATTCATTGGAAGCACCAACTTCCTTTGTTTTCTAGCTGCAACTGGAAGGAGGCTCCAACCCTTTAGTTTCTCAGGATACAACCTGAGGGAATCTCCAACTCCCCAATTCTCTGGCTACAACTAGAAGGAGGCTACAACCCCTGTGTTCTCTGGCTACAACCAGAAGGTGGCTACAACCAACTGTCCTTGCCCCATCCAACCGCCCCGAAGTATAAGTAGAATGATGGAACCACTGTCAACCTGTCACTGTGAGATATACTGCTGCACAACTGTATCAACTTGTACCACTGACCTGTATCCAATCTGTTCAACTTCCCTGTAATCAAATTGTACCTGAACTGAACATGTATCTACAAAAATACAACAGATACGTGATCTATAGTGCTGCATCCCACATATGTACGTTCCCTATATGTTATGCAACCTATGTATGTATGCTACCAAACTGTTATGCATCCTACGTATGCCTTCTGAAAACTAGGGTTTCCTTTTTCTTTAAAACTTTTGATCTTCTGTAACTTATTTCACATAGATCTGTAACCTGTCACTATATCTAGACTATAATTGTACCATGTGCATGCATCCTCATATACAACCTTTACTCAAGGAAAGTATGTATCTCTCTATTCATGTGTCATATGTAATCATGAACAAGTATAATATCCCTCACATGATCTTAGTCATCAAACCCTTTCTGATATTCAATTTCTTAATACATCAACCACTACACAAATACAATCTCTCAAGAATGTACCATAAATACCCTTAGCCATATGCCAAGAAATACAAGATGTACCTCAACAAGAAGTATCCATGATAAATATACCAGCACTGTATTTCTGTATATCTGACTTATACAGAAGATCCCATGTAGTCACTAGTCTCTCTAGGGAGAATTCTCAAATATCCATTGCCATTCCTCATGCATACATCAAAATACAACTATTCATACAAATAAGACATACCTTTTGAACCAATGGATAGATCTGATGTCTCTGAGCACTTTAGACCTTCCTGGGAGCTTGATCTCAGAATATAGAACCTTTGCATCTTCATCTCTTCAAGTTTCCATGGATTTACCAACATGTATGCACCCTAATACACTGCCATCTCGCGTATAACCAAACATGTACGTACCTTGTACACAGACAACCTGCATATAAACCAGCATGTACGCACCTTGTACATAGACAACCCGCATATAACTCAACATGTATGCACCTTGTACACAGACAACCCGGGTACACCTTAGAAAATAGGGTTTTGATGTAATTATGAGAATTTTTCCATCAATCCTTTGTGCTACCTTAGACGTTCGCCACTTCAGATGTATCCACAAGTATTTACAAGAATATTTACACATGAAAATATATATACAATATGTACAAGTGTGTTTTTTATGAGTGAGATTTATCTCTTATTTATATCTTCATGTAGCCTTACACTTTCCTTATTTTAGGGCTTCTTCATTTAAAATAATTTATTTTTGCAAAGAACTTTGACTCTTGGGGGCTTCTATAAGACTCATGAGGGTTCTCCAACTTCATATGGTCATAACTCTCTAATCGTGAGGATTTATGTGACGTTCCACATACCACCGGAAATGACATGACAAGCACTATCCATATAGGATATTTTCACTCACAAATTCACTATCCTTCATCTCATTATTCCTCAAATAAGCATGGATTCTCTCACTCCAAAAAGTGTCTTCCCGTGAGGGATTTCACCATAAGGGGACCACTTTGGAGTTCATCCATTTTTACTTCTTATCAACCATGACAAGACAATAATGAGTCATCTTTACATCAAACAATATTGGGTCCATTACCCAAACCTTGTGCTACGGGGATTTCTTCCAGGGTTGACATTAATGACAACCAACTTTAATCAATAGGTATAGTAAGAATTCTTCATCCATCTCAGTATATAAAACCATCTGATCAGTATTATTGAGGGCCTTATTTTGTCTGGATGTATTCAAGTGTGCCTTGAGTGAGGGAGTTATTGAGTAAATCATTCATTTTTGACCCATTTTCATACATTTCATTGAGAATTTGATTAAGTTACCAAGCTCATTCGACCTACAACCTAGAGTGACTCTTGGAGTGATAACAAATTGGTGTCATTGTTGGGGAGAGAAGAAAGAAGAAGGCTTCCCTGAGAGATGACATAGTTCCAATCTTTGATGATAGACAAAGGTTGGACATCATATTGGTTGTAATCTTCTATTTGGCAACTCCATGAAGGATGAATTCAGTGGCGACTCCATAATATTTAAATTTCAAAGGCATTTTATGCTCTTTTGGCTCAGACGTTTGCACCCCTCAACTTCTCTGAAGTTCCTATTTTCCCACATCCAGTACCTCATTTGACATAATGGGGATATTTTCTCCCTATCTTCAAAGAGAGGAAAGAAGACAATCTGGTAGAACACCTCATCAAGTTTCATGAGTGCATGGATCTGCTAGATATACATCACGAGGATGCTCATATGAAGATGTTCATGTATTTATTGGAGAGTGACACATGTAAATGGTATTTCTCATTACCTCATTCCAACATTTCATCCTTGAAGGATTTTCACAGAGTATTCAATGATCACTGCAAAAGGTACTTTTCAGATGAGTTATTATTTGACAACTGTTGTGAGGAATATGAATTACATGATGAGATTGAAGTTATATATAGAGAAGAATTTCTTCCTCACAATATTCATCAACTCTCTAATGATCTTAATGATGACGTGGTTTCCCATAAACATGGACTAGAAATGGATAATGAAGAAGCTAAAGGTTCTCCTATTACCATTATTTCTAATTTTTATAAATATGAAGATTTGCTTTCTTTAGCTACAAAACACAATGATCAGTTGTCTTTTGATCAAATGCTAATGGAAATTAGTAAAGGCAACCCTCCGTTTTCAGATTTGTAGATAAAGGGAAGTTGCAAAAACCATGAGGAACTAGATTTGCAGAGATCATCCATTTCTAAGGACGTACATCAAGAGGAATATCTTTCTCCTTATGTACTTGTTGCTTCAAATTTAAATGAGGAGGGTGATTATGATGCAGAAGAAGGTGATATGTTTCCAAATCTGTTTCAAGATCATATTGCTGATAATTATATGCAAAAATATTCATCTTTGTCATTAGGATGTTATCCTAATGTTACACTATTTGGCAAATATAGTGACGAGGAGGAAGAATTTAAGATTTATAAAGGCATTTTAACTAATGGAATATCATCTAGTTCTACTTTTCAGCAAACCGATGATCAACAATGTATGCATGCTATGGTTGATGATAGTTATTAGTCTGTTGTTCAAAATTCCAATGAAGATCTCTTTAGTTTTGACACATCTTTCAAAAATATCATTGTTGGGAAGAGTAATCAACAGTTTTTTCATGATATATCTTTTAAGACTCATCTTTCATTTGATCATTATGGAGACAATGATGTAGAAGATCAAGAACATATCTCTTCTTTTCTCTCAGAAATTGTTAGTTGTAATGGGCCACCACATCATAATGATAGATCCAAGTCACAGAAATATGGCAAAGGAAAACAAAAAGGATTAGGTGAGAAATTGATGAGACATGTTTCTTTGTCAGTTGTTGAGAAGCAACAAGTTTTGTACGAATTTCAAGATCCAATTGCCACTTATATGGAGATGTTTTGTAGTGATGAAGTTTCAGTGATTGCCATCTTTAAAGCTAGATTTTTGGATTGTAAGTATTATTTCAAAGATTATGATTCACATGTTACAACCTGTGTGTTTGTGACTTTGCATAAAGTTGGAAGGAAATTTCAAGTTGTTAGTCAATTACTTACTTGGATACATCGGAGATTTAGTTTCACTTAATCAATTTGCTTCTGCTTATTAGAAGTAGGAGTAGGGAAGAGAATAATCTCTCCATCCGAGCAGGTATATTCTCTTCATTTTGTTGGTTTGCAGCAGTATAAGACTCCATCACCCAATGGACTAGGCATTATAGAGTTCAAGATTTATATTTTTAATGAATGATTTGATATCAATAAGCATAGGAGGTTGCAGGGTTCCAAATTGAGTGGAAAGGTGACTAGAACTACTATGTTCTTGGAACCTCACAAGTAGGCTTCCACCCCCAATAGGAGCCAGATGTTATCTCCCAAATAAACTTTTTATTATTTGAAGTCTTAGGTAATAGGTTGAGTCTTTATTTTTCCTTAATAATCGAAAAAGTGGGTCCCTCATTTGAAAAATGTTATCATTAGTCTTAGTGACCCTTCATTAACCATTGTTAGTCATTATTAAGACCATGTCTATTCATGATTACCCACTTCACTATGCAAAACATGGTATTTTATTTTCCTGCCTAATACAAGTAATTGTTTTGGTTCTAATAAGGTACAAGGCATGTAATCAAAGTGTTTGACGAGGATACAAGTTCACAATTTAGTGTGTGCTAGCATATGAAGATCTCAACAAGCTCTCAATGTGCAAAAATCTGCATTCATTGCATAATTTGTTTTGCTACAACTAGGTGATTGGTCAAAGCAAGTCAGGGATGGATATGGCTACAACAAAAGTGTTTGAAGAAGATTATTTTTCAAAGTCAAAATTATCATATTCTTGGGAAGTTGTCTCAAAACATTTTGTGCTTCTCCAAAGCATTTTAAGTTCTTTACCTAGCCAAAAAACCAATTTCACATAAGAAGTTAAAAGAAGATTTAAAGATCAATTTGGATTTTCTCAGCATATGGAATGATGTAATATGAGGTATTAGACCTAAAGAAACCTCCTTAAGCTTCATTTTTTCTTTCCAAGTGAATTTTATGCATTAGGTTGAAGAATGCATTCTACAGAAAAGTTTGCAGTGCAAACTGCCTTTTTTACACTAAACGTGTTGCAAACTTGTCTATTTTCAACATGGATGAGTTTTGGTCAAAATTCGACTTGGAAAGAGGATTTTTGGGTCGTAGTGGCCACATATATTTGAATATGAGATCATCCCCCATCAAATAATGCAGGTGGAACTTTGTTTTCTCAATGGAAACATTCTAGGGATCAAATCCTAGAATGTAGGAATATGACTAGATTTGGAAATTTGCATTTTCTTGTTTTAGTCAGGTTCTTTGGAGATAGATTTGGACGATATGGAAATGTATATTTGAAAGTGGAGAGATTTTGTTTACAATAATGATATCTTCTTAAAAAACCCCTCTCAGTTTTCCAAAATCCATTTTTATTTGGGAGATATAGGTGAATATTTGAGAGACATATTTCCAGAATTTTTATACTCTGTTTTTTCCAGCCACCTCACAAATTCAAATTTGAGTTGGATATATTCAACAAACTAAAGATAGGTGAAGATTTTATGAGATCCATATATTTTGGATCTAGATAAGCTTGTAATATTTCTATATAAAGGGCCAAATAGAGGAGAAAAAAGGGAGGAAGGGGGGTTCGAAATTGAAGATCTTAATAAACTCTTTTTGTGTAAAGACCTTTTGATATATATACTGGAATATAAGAAATTCTCATACTTATTGTTCAAATATATTTCCATTTATCTTTTCCTATACACGTGGTCGAATGTATGCTCATTTCTTTTGTTTATACAATGATTGATGAAAGCCTTTTTATCATTGCATTGATAGGCAAAACCACACGTATTTTTCCTTATTATAGTCATCCTTTCATATGTGTTTTTAATGTATATTATCTTGCTAGTATAGTAAGAATTATTCATCCATATTAGTCTATAAAACCATCTGATCAGTATTATTGAGGACCTTATTTTGTTTGGATGTATTCAAGTGTGTCTTGAGTGAGGGAGTTATTGAGTAAATCATTCATTTTTGATCCATTTTCATACATTTCATTGAGAATTTGATTAAGTTACCAAGCTCACTAGACCTACAACCCAGAGTGACTCTTGGAGTGATAACACAATTTTCCTGAAAAGAAGAATGAAGAAAAGGATAATATTTATGGATACATTCTCAAAGGAAGGGATCATGTTCAGAAAGAGTCAAAGAGGAACAAATACATAACAGATGTATCTCCAAGAATAACTTCTACCTCTAGGTATCAAATAATATTCAATCATTGTAAAGGAAACAACAAAAGAGAAGATTGTGATCAACTAAGGCATGAATTCAAAAGGACTGCATCACAAAGAGGATCACTTGCTTCTAGGTATCAAAGTTTCTTTAGCTCATGATTATGGAAGCGTGATGAAGCATTCCATGAAGGAAAATTGATATCAGGTATAAGAAGGTTTGAAGAAGAAAATAAGAAGAGAAGGTGAATGAAGAACTTCTAGAGATAGTAATCAAAAGATTTACAGAGGGGAGAAATCATGACAAAGCTACAATAAAATAGGAAGATGTCAGAATTCAGAAGGATGGTCCCACAACATAGTAGGTTTATACATTGTTCTAATCTATCTGGTTTGGAGACTCCCAATAAATTGAATGTTGAAGAGAGTGATTATAAGAAGTAGCTATTACATATTGAATAACTATATTTCGGGCAGTCTGAAGTGTTTGCATATTTTGGAATGGAAGATTATGAACGGTTTGATGGTAGAGGTACATAATGTATCATCACAGATTTATTGATTAAGAAGAAGTTTTCAGAACAAATTCTCATGCAGGTATGAAGAGGTCAATTGGCGTTTATAAAGAATATCATTGACACACTTTTTAGGAAGAGATTCCTGATCGTATAAAGGATTTCAAGCATGTATTCAAGCAAGGATATATTCATTATAGATTCAAGAATGTGTAATTGTTGCAAAATTGTAGAGTTTGATAAACATGAATATATGGTGATCAGTTGCAACATATTTGAAGAAGCTCTCAAAATAGTAAAGTGATAGATGGGTCAACATTGTGTGGAATTGCGTAGCAGAGTTATGGAAAATTTTATGACATATGGACAATGATGAATTCATGAGATATTTGGCAGGTCTAGAAGATAATACTTGACATAAACCTGTTGGTTTTGGAGCCTGATTATCTTCCTGATTCATAGGTTTGTTTCAATTATGCTTGGATCTCATTTCTTGATGGGGGGTATGGGGTGGGATTCCCCTCCCCACTATTTTCATCAGGGGTTTCCAGGGGAGGGGGAAGACAATTAATGGATTTTCCCTTGGTGACGGATTTGGGGGCAGTGCCTTCGAATCGAAAATTTTGGTAAAATCGCCTTGTAAAATATTGTAATTTCATAGTCAATCTAGACCATTCATTATAAGGTCATAGATATGGCGGTAGAAGTTATGTTAGGGTTTTTTTCCCTAGAAGGAAACCCTCTTTTCATGAGGGAATTGTATTGTGGATGTGTATGTGTGTGAATATTGCATTCTGAGAGAGGATACTATGATAGAAATAAGAGGAATTTTCAATGGATGTGTTGTAGGTTTTATCCCTTCATTTTGTTGGACAATAATAAAGGAAGGACTTGGAAATTTCTCCGGTGGACGTAGCCCACACCAGGTGAACTACATATATCAGTGTCTCTATTGTAATGTGTATCTTTTGTGTTTAATTTCCACATTTGTTTTATTTTATTGAAACGTGATCATGTTGTTTCTAAGAACTAGTATCATAGCGAAATGTAACTTGCAAGAAAAGAGTGTTCTTGGTTCCATTGGGAGCAATGGTCGAAGCTGGAAAGTTTAGGGTCAAGAAATTTAGTGGCCAAAACTACCAGTTATGTAAGATGAAGATGGAAGATTATTTATATCATAAGGATATATTCCTACCATTGGGTGAAATAGATAAGAAGTCGATGACCATGAAGGATGAATAATGGGAGGTTCTTGACAAAAAGGCACTAGGAATTATACGGATGAACTTGGAAGTTTCAATGGATTTCAATATAAAAGATAATGAAGGAGCCAATGGATGCATTGGATAAACTGTATAAAAAACCCTCGAAATCCAATAAGGTATTTCTAATGAAGTTATTATTTAATATGAAGATGTGAGAAGGTGGGTCTATTTTCGATCATTTAAATAAATTTAATACAGTTACTAATCAGCCAAGTTCTATAAAAGTGGACTTTGAAGATGAGGTTAGGGATCTTCTAATCATGTGCTCATTTCCAAAAAGATGGAATGGCTTGTTCATGGATGTTACTAACTCTATCTCTATCTCAAGAACTCTAAATTTAATGATGTTGTTGGTGTTACCTTAGTGAGGAAATGTGACGAAAAAACACAGGTGAGACATCAGGTAATGTGTTGACCATGGAGAATAGGGGAAGAAAAAAGGATATAGGAAAGGGTTCAGGGAACCATGGGAATTATAGGAAGGGAAGATCCAAATCCATATTGGGAAAGATAGAGTGCTTGATTTTTGGGAAGAAAGGACATCTGAAGAAATATTGTAGATATCCAAAGTAACAAAGTGATGGAAAACATGAGAAAAATCAGGAAGAAAATGTAACATGTGATGTGTTACAAGATGCTTTGATTCTTTCTGTAGATAATATTTTTGAGTATTGGGTAGTATATTCAAGGGCTTCAGTTCATGCCACACCCCATAGGAAACATTTTCTATATTATGTTCAAGGTTATTTTGGACATGTTCATTTGGGTAATGAGGCACCATGAAAAATTGTTGGAATGGCTAAGGTACAAATAAAGAAAAAGAATGGAAAATAATGGTTGTTGAAAGAGGTAATACATGTTTCATATATAAGGAAAAATCCAATTTCTACAAGGCAGTTGACAAGTGAAGGATGTGTATCTATATTTACATATAAGGCGTGTAAGGTCACCAAAGGATGACTGGTGATAGAAAAAGCAGAGAAGGTAGGTACATTGTATTTATGTACTGGTAATACTGACTCTTCTATCTATTTAGATTATACATGAGTGGATACAACACTGTGGCATCATAGGCTTAGACACATCAGTGAAAAGGGGCTGTATATACTTCACAAAATATTTTTTTTCCTAGATCCTAAACAAATTGATTTGGATTTCTGTGAGCACTGTTTTTATGGAAAACAAAAGAGAGTCAGATTTCTCAGAGTCGGAAAAGAAAAGAGGAGTGAAAGGTTAGATATTGTGCATACATATTTATGGGGACCAACTAAGGTATCATCTCTTGGTGTCTCTCACTATTATGTTACTTTTATTGATTATGAAACTAGAAAAACTTGGGTTTATTGCATTCGAAAAAAATCTAATGTTTTTGATACTTTTAAGAAATGGAAAGCTTTGGTTGAGAATGAGACAGGAAAAAGGTTGAAGTGTCTTAGATAAAAAAAAATGGAGGTGAATATTCCAACAAGGAGTTTGATGATTACTTTTCATACCATGGGATTCATAGAGAGAAAATAGTTCCAGGAACACCACAAGGAAATGGTGTGTCAGAAAAGATGAACAGGACAATCGTGGAGCATGCAAGGAGTATGAGATTGCATGATGTGTTTCCCTTACAGTTTTGGGAAGATGTTGTAGATATTTTTATTTAATTAATAAAAATAGGACCTTCAATCTCTTTGGATGGTGTAATTCCAGAGGAGGCATGGACAGGTAAACAGGTAAACTATTATTTTTTGAATACTTTTGATTGTAAAGCATTTTCCCATATTGATAAAGAAAATAGAAAAAAGTTTGATGCAAAATCCAAGAAGTGTACCTTTATTGGATACAATGTTAATGATTTTGGTTATCTCTTATGGGATGATGGAAATCACAAAATCATTAGAAGTAGAGATGTCATATTCAATGAGAAGGTCATGTACACATATTAGTTGTAGGGAAAGAAACAAGAAAAAGAAAAACCAGAATACACAGTGCTTGATGAGATCACTGAAAAATAAATTCCAAAGGTACCATAAAATCAAAATGTACAAAAACAGAAGAAGTAGGCATCTAAAACTCTTGGAAGTGTTATAAGATCTACCAGGTTAAGTAGAACCCCTGAATGATACTCCCATTCATTGTATTATTTATTTTTGATTGATTATGGTGAATCAGAAATTTATGAAGAGGTAAAGTAGGTAGAAACTAAAAATAAGTGGGAGAAAGGAATGAAAGATGAAATGGACTCTTTGGTAAATAACTAGAATCGGGACTTGGTTCAGTTTCCTGCAGGAAAAGGAGCATTGCAGAATAAATGGATTTACAGGTTGAAGGAAAAATATGGAGGAAAAAAACGGTACAATGCTAGACTTGTTGTAAAGGGTTTTATGCAAAAGAAAGGTATATATTTTGATTATATATTTTCTCCCATTGTTAATATGACTTCAATTAGGACTATTTTGAGTCTTTTGGAAGTAGAATATTTGCATCTTTAACAGTTAGATGTAAAACCAATTTTTCTCCATGGGGATTTGGAGAAAGAGATTTATATGCACCAACCACAGTGGTATGAGTCAAAGGAAAGGATAATTTGGTATGCAGGTTGAAGAAGAGCTTGTCTAGCCTAAAGAAAGATCCAATGCAATGGTATTTGAAGTTCGAGAGGTTTATGATAGAACAAGGTTATAGTAGATGTCTTTCTGATCACTGTGTTTATTTTAAAAGGATAGAAAATGTAAGTTATATTATATTGCTATTGTATGTATATGACATGCTTGTTGCAGGGTCAAATATGTAGGATATAAATGTGCTCAAGAAAAAATTATCTAATTCATTTGCGATGAAGGATTACAGTGCTACAAAGAAAATCCTTGGTATGAGAATAACAAGAGACAAGAAAAATCATAAATTGACATTGTCTCAGGGTGAGTACATAGAGAAGGTGTTAGAGAGGTTTAGAATGTAGAATGTAGAACCAGTTATTACAAATTTGGCCATCCATTTTAAATTAACTAAGGAAATGTGTCTCAAGACACATGAAGAGATAGAATACATGTCCAGGGCCCCTTATTCATCATCAATTGACAGCTTGTTGTATGCGTTGGTTTGCACAAGACCAGATATTGCACATGCAGTGGGAGTTGTGAGAAGGTATATGAAAAATCCAGGTAAAGAACACTGGGAAGAAATAAAATGGATTCTCATGTATTTCAGAGGTACTTCTACTCATGCATTATGTTTTGGAGGTTCAAACATTGTTCCACAGGGATATGTTGATTCAAATATGGCAGGTGATAAAGATAGTAGGAGGAGCACCACATGGTATGTTTTTACTGTAGGTGGAACAACAATAAGTTGGATTCCAAAAATGAAAAAGTTTGTTTCACTTTCAACAATGGAAGCAGAGTATGTTGCTGCTACAGAGGCTAGTAAATAGATGATTTGGTTACAGAGGTTTATTGAGGAATTGGGAAAGAAGAAGGAGAATAGAAGGTTGTACTATGACATCGAGAGTGCCATTCATATTTTAAATAACTCAAACTTACATTATAATACTAATCATATATAGCTCAGGTACCATTTCATACGATCTGTATTGGAAGATGGACATTTGAATTTGGAAAAGATACATACTAGCCATAATCCTGCAGAGATGTTAACAAAGGTAGTAACTAGGGAGAAACTAAGTTCCTACTCAGTTTCAGTTGGTCTTAAGGCATGAAGGTGAAGATGAGAAATTTTCTAGGTCCAGGGTGGATCATAGTCCAATAGGTACAACAATAGTGGAGTTGTTGTCATAAATCTCCAAGTGGGATATTGTTGGTTGTGGAGCCTGATTATATTCCTTATTCAAAGGTTTGTTTCAGTCGTGCTTGGATCTCATTTCCTAACAGGGATGTGGGGGGGCTTACCCCCCCACTATTTTCAGAAGAGAAACATATCTATAGGTGGATCCAACACAATCATAAGAAGGCAAGTCCTGAAAGGCACAATAAGACAGGAGGAGAGTAACCGTCAGAAGGAGTCATACTATCAAATGAAAATTGATGAATTATTATGTCATCAATGTCATCTGAGTGAAGACATGACAAGCCATGAAGAATTGAAGTCAAGTGATGAAGGAACTTTGATATGAAAACTTTTAATATACATTAGTAGATTATACTAGGAATTACCAATGGAAAAGAATCCCCGGAAGAGAGGAAATGAAGCATATACAAGAAGCCCCACATTGATATACACAACATCTTGCAAAAAAGATAGGGGGAGAGAAATCATCAGGAAGTTACCCTTTTCCATTGATTTCAAAGTGGGAGACAAATAACAAAAGCAAGAGAGAAAGATCAGAAGCGTGAAGAGAGGGGGAGAAATGGTCATAGGGCGAGTATAAGTGTTGTGATCAATTCCAAAGGGGGAGATTGTTGGAAAATTGTCTTTCATTGATGTCAACCCTAGAATAATTCTATAAGCCTCTAGAAGTGATGTGTGTATTTGAATAAGTCTCTAAATTGGTCCCCTTATGGAGCAACTTTAAGCACAGCCCTCACGGGAAGATGCTTTGAAGAAGTCTACAAGAAGTCATGGAAATATGGTTAAATTTGGTTAAGTGGTTAAGAAGCCCCAAAGGTGTGGTCATCAAGCCCAAAGTTTATTAAAGAAAAAGAGTATGAAGGACATTTAAAATGCATGCAAAAAATCCATTGATTGAAAGTCCTTGTCAAGCCATCTCCAACGGTAGGTGGAACATCACATGGTTCCTCACGGTTGAAGAGTTATTCCCTCTTAAAGAAGAATTATAGAAGTATGGTCAAGAATCCATGGATATAAGGTCAAGAATTTATAAGTTGGCCCTAAAGTCAAGTAAAGGAGAAAAAAATGTTGCAAACAAGAAGTTACAAGTCGACTCAAGGTCAAGTAAAGAAGGTCCTTGGAAGGGTATAAATACATATTAAGAACCTCTCATTTTCTTCATTCAATCTTGTGATCTCTTAGGACAAGCTTGGAAGCGAATTTCAGAGGGAAGATGAAGTGAAGAAAGGCGAAATCATAAGGGAAGATGAAGTCTTGTGATGATATGTTCTAAGTTATGTTCTTTAAAGGTCATCTTTCCATTTTTGATATAACCTTTTTTATAGAATGATTCAGATAATGAAACTTAGATTTTGGTGAGACGACATATCAAGGTACATGTGGTACAAATTTTAGCTTATGGGTCTTTGTACTAATATTGAGTGTGTGACATGTTGTACAAGTGCGCTCTCCAAAATAGGCTAGAATTGAGGAAGGTATTCCATTTTCGCTATATGTATTTTTCAATGACGTATCATGGAGCAAAACTTGGAGGAATTTTAGAGAATATATCAAAGAATATTAGCTACAAGCTTCATACCTTGAGTCATTACATGTATGGAGGTATACTTGTTGGAATTTAGGGTTTGTGACTAATCCATAAACTAGTCTGAAACATGTGTTCAAGATAAATTTAAGAAGTGATATTGGGGTTTATATGTGGACCCATGTGGACCTAGGATCCTTATTTGGATCCCATTTCTAAGTGGACCCAAGTTGATGATGTTGATTTAAATTTGATGATGTTGATGTATTAGTTGTGGTGGATCTTGTTTTGATGATGATGATTTATCAATTATAGTGGATATAGTATTCATGATGATGATGTATCAGTTATGGTTGATCTATTTTTGATGATGATGTATCAGTATTAGTTATAGTAACACTAACAATTTGAGTCTCCATTTATATTTTAGGGAGGAAGGAAGGGGAAAGGAAAGGGTGTTAGAGCCTCCTTTCAATTGGTTTTGGAGAATACAAGGAGTCATAGTTTCCTTTAGGTTGGAGCCTCCTTCCAATTGGAGCTAGAGAATGCAGGGAGTTGTAGCTTCCTTTAGGTTGGATCTTCCTTCCAGTTGGAGCTGGAGAATTTAGGGAGTTGTAGACATGGATGATTTTAGGGGCTAAATTTCGCTCATGGGCTAATTTTCCATGGTTTTTCCAAAAATGAGATTCGCTATTTTATAAATAATTCGCCCAAATTCTATACGATAAAATTATTTTACCTTAAAAATCGCCAAAATTTTATAAAAGCTATATAAAATCCTTAGAAATTTGAATATTTTTACAAAAATATCGCCAAACATTTATAGTTGGCATATGAAGGATTAGTAAGATTCGCCAAGGTTTCTACATTTTAAAATAAATTTACATCCTTAAAATCATCCCTGGTTGTAGAACCCTTCATGTTGGAGATTGTAAACAAGGGGTTGGCTCCTCCTTCCAGTTGGTGCTGGAGAATTTTGGAAGTTTGTGTTTCGCGTGGATGTAATATTCAAGATATATATTAAAAATAATTATGTTTATTTCTCCCATTTGGGTTTCCATGTAAAACTCTTGTGTACTTGTTATAGCAAAATTTTCCTTACCCCATACAACTTGCTTGGATGGCCTTTCCATTTCCTTATGCGGACTTGCAGTCCCTGTTGAGACCCAAAATTGACATCCCCATTACCCTATTATACTCCTTATCTATACCTTTTTGGCCTTACTAAGCTTGGGTGCATGAAAAGAATGCTACCATTAGCTAGTGATAAGGTCATAAGGTAAACTATGGTTAATTCATGCATTTTGTGGTTTATTGAGTTAGGGAATTAAATATTTCATGTAATAATGATTCAATTTGTCATAAATATAAATCTTTGACCTCTAGATATCCAACGTTCCTGTACCAGCTCAGCTATCCGATACCTGCGCGACTGCTGCTATCTGAATCCGGTACCAAACGCATCCGGTACTAAAATATCATCTGTTGCGATCTGGTACCAACGACCACACATTTTTATGATCCGGTACCAATGGCCACACACTGTTATGATCCGATACCACCTTTTGTGTACTGTCATGCTCCAGTACCACCTTTTGCGTACTGTCATGATCCAGTACCATCTACTTGTTACGATCCGGTACTAATATGGAAGAGCCTAATGCACTAAGTTAAGTTCCAGATCTCGCCTAAGCCAATTGGTGGACATCTATTTGCTTTAGCAAGGCTATGATAAGAATATTTTGTTGATTGCCTCATCCTCATGCACTTTGTGTCATGAGGATGAAGCTAAATATGTAATCGAATGATTGAACTTAACAACTGATTGATTATCAAATCACTTCACCTCCTTGTGTTTCACGATTAAGACTATTAAATAGCCGTGGCAAGGATGGTGGAAGTGTAGGAGAGTTATCATATTACCAATATGTAAAGCAACGTATGATAGTACAGAACAGATTCTGAGTGAAGATTAATGGAATTTCATTTTATCTCCATATTATGATTATCCATGATTAAGTGTTAGTTGAGTTGTTAATGAAAGTTTGATTTTATGTTTTGAAATGTGAGTGAGAGTAATGTGTGTGTTGAAGACAAGCCTCCTGTAGACTTTAGTAGTTTACCTGTTGAAGTAGCAAGGGCCCACCGCCCAACAAAGGTCAGCCTCTTCGTAGATTAGCATTAACATTTGTTTTCAGTAATGTAAACATTAAATTAGCTAAAGCTTTAACTCTGTTAGATGATAGCAGTACAACTTAGACTAGGATTTCCATTATATAATTTCTTAGAGATCTTTACTTGCTCTATTTTTGCATATGCTCTATTCTCATGAATTTGATTTCCTTGAGTGATCATAGATGTTGGCAGCAATAGTCAAAAATATTTGGATAAGAACTAGTGAAGTTCATTGTGAACCACAACAAAACCAACATATTGACTATTGAACTACCCATGCTATGCTTTGATGATTGATGTGTGATTTCCTTTCAGAAGTGTGGATTGCATAGTTAGTTTTCTGGGTCAGATAGCAGAGTTGATCTGTCAAACCAACTCCATATCATACTTGCATGTGCCATAATGGAGTAGATAGCCTCTTTGTGAAAGACAACCAAAGTGCATTGCAGTTTGCTATTTTGATTTGTTTCCAACATACATAATTTAGTTTAATTCTATAGTCATGACATTAAAAATTACCTTTCTTACTGGTGTCTTGTAACTCTGTTGATTATGAATCCCGAATTGATAATTAATGAGTGAATTATACTAAACATATAAGTAACACAACATGAACAGTACCAAATCAAACACAGGAAATCTACACTCTATCATCCACAAGCAAATGGACAAGTAGAATCTACCAACAAAGTTATTGAGTCCATTCTTACCAAAACAATATAGCTGCACAATAAGGATTGGGTTGACAGATTATTAGAAGCTTTATGGGCTTATAGAATCACCTGGAGGAATACAACAGGACATACACCCTATGAGTTAGTATATGGAAAGCAGGTGCTTCTTCCCATAGAATTTCAGATCAAAACCTTCAGGACTGCAGTACAAGTTAGCATGAACTTGGATGAAGCCCAACAACAAAGACTCTTGTAGCTTAATGAGTTGGGTGAAAACAGGAAGGAAGCACTTCAAAGGACTACCCTCATTCAAGAACAAAGAACAAAATGGCATGACAAGTATCTCAAAAAGAAAAATTTTCGACAAGGAGATTGGGCCCTATTGTATGATAACAGATTCAAGAACTTCAAAGGTAAGTTAACCACCCATTGGATGGGACATTACGAAATTGACACTATCTACGATAATGGTTCAATCAAGGTAATAACAATTGATGAACAAAAGACACCACTACTTGTGAATGGTCACCGGTTGTGAGTTTACAAGAAACCTCTGTCAAAAGAAGAATTCCTGACTCGTATATTACAGAATTCAGACATGCAGATGATCAGTAAGGAAGGAGATCCTCCTACTAACCCACATTGATTGATTGGTTTATTTGAAACTTTTTTTACATAGGTGTGGATCGAATTTTGTTAATAAGCTGAAGGTAACAAGAAACTCTTACCTCCTTTTGTTTTACTTTCACAAATTTTCTTTTCTTTTGTAAGCAAATTTTTTTAATCTATTTGATCCTTCACGAACTTGTTAAAACATAAGTTGTAGGCATCAACAATGTTCTGTTCTGCTTTGGTACCAGAAATCTTGTTCTGTTTCGGTACTAGTCCGGTACTAGAGTCTGTCCTTCTACAGTACTATCAAGACATATTACCTATTTGACAAAGCATACTACACATATTTCAAAATATTATGTCAATTAATATGAAGTACGAAGCCATGCAACAACCACTTAAGATGGAACCACAAAGCCAAATGCAATATCAAATGGAAGCCCTTGTGAAGCAATGATTTCTTTTGGTTCTGTTGACAACTAAAGGGAAGTATTTTAATTTCTTTTGGTTCTGTTGCTGAGAAGTATTTTAATTTCTTTTGGTTGTGTTGCTGAGAAGAACTTTAATCTCTTTTGGTTTTGTTGCTTAAAAACAAAATAAAAAGAGGGACACAATCTTTACCTATGATGCCTCAAATAACCATAATCTTCTTTAAAGACTAGAAGTTGCCTTTACCCAATATTTCAGCATGATTTAAAGGAAAGAAATATATTTGCCTATAAGCAACTATCTCACCCTAACCAAACTTCAATAGTATTCATTGGATTATCTTATTAAAGAGTAACATATGAGTATATGAACACTCTCTACCATGGGCACACTACCAAAATTTTTATGGCAGAGGATGTACCAGTACCCTAAGAAAACTTTAGGTCATTCTCTTATGGACAACTTCAGAAACAATTATACATCTGGATCACTCTAAAGAAATAATGTGCATAAAATTTTATTTTTCCTTCAGACAAATCTTTAAAAGACATACAAAAGAAGAGTATATGCCTTCCAACCCAATACCATCCCACCCTGTAAAAAGGTTTTCAGACGAGCCTCCCTTGTCACCGTGCAAAGCACTCTTTAATAAAAACCAAAATAGGTTACTATGGACAAGAAGCCTTTGATGGAAAAAGGGTTTAAGAGACTAACCCGTCGGGATACTGAACAGGTCTGCTGGCAGCGGGTACCGGTCTGTGGTATGACTAGGAAAACCCATCAGGGTACTGAACAGGCCTATTGGCAATGGGGAATTCTTCTTGGGGAAGGTGCCTCTCACTAATTATCACAACTACCCCACCAAAGTACTGAACATGCTTGCTGGAAGTGGGTTCTAGTTGAAAAATGTCTCATCTATACTTGTTTGATTGAAAAACTCACTTTTTGTCATCTAAAACAAAAAGAGTAAATGTCATTATTGGCTTTCATGAGATACAAAACTCCAGATTAATCAACAACATAATGTCCATTTGAGAATCACCCTAAGTAAACTTACTAGTCTGACATCTAAAGCCTACACTATCTAAGAAGGAAACTTCTTAAGAGTGGATCCCTAACTAGGGAGTCTAATCTACTTATATTGTGAAATTTATCTATAACATCTAATGATAGTAAATCTCTGAAGCAAGTTAGGTGGGATCTGTTCTTCTGGCAAACATATAAATATTCCTTGTTTCACTGCTGAATTCTACCTTTGCCAATAATCCATCAAAAGAAGGGCAATTTCACTTTTTAGGTATTATATCATATGCTAGGTGATAAATGTACTTCTGGAATTTGATTGGTTCCTTTTTATTTTATCATCTTTTCTCCATTATTATATAAAATGTTGAATCTTCTTGCATACAGATATACAACATCTTCGGCATGGGGGAAGGTCAAAGAGCCCCTTCAGAACTCTTTTCCAGACTTACATGATCACCCTACAGAACCAAATACAAAATAAGATAAGCACAGAATAAAAGAAGTACAGGACATTCCCGTACCAAGTTTTCAAGAAGCTTCAGTCTAAAAGGATGATTTTTGACAATTTACAAGCAGTCGCACATGCTATGAGAATTGATCATACAAAGGTAAAAGCAAAGGTAACATGGCATTTATTTTCCTATGCTCATAAAACTACAATAAGTATGAAAATATATACTAGATCTTATGACCTTAGTATTAAACCCATGCGCCTATCCCTCATACCCATATGCCTAAACTCAATCAATCCTCTCATAGCTCTTGAACATTGTTAAGGACAAAAATCATATCAAAATATGGAGCATGCATAGCAATGATAAGCCACGAATATATTTCATCCTTAAGCAATTCACGAACCTATCTTATTTCTTGAACCATGACCTAACACCAGATTCACTACCCGAACGTCCAATCACCTATCCAAAAATGATGCCTTGAACACCCAACATCTTGTCCTCATCATTACAGTAATGGGTAGAAATGAAATGGATTATCTGGTGGAAAAGCCATCTAGATAAGCCTCACCTGGTCATAAATTGTCCTTACAACATCCTTACTTAAACTTACCATTCACATTACCATCAACATCACCATATTCCCCCTTGTCGTGAGCTTTCTCCAGTCCCGATCTTACTCCTTTCTGGTACCAAACCCTTACCTCACCAATTGACTAAACCCTTGTTCTACAGCCTGATCCTTTTCTCACAACTTATAACGATGGTGGTTAGTAGACACAAACTGGTCTTCCAAATTTATAGGGAAACTGAGGAGTTCCAATTATGTCAAGAAAAATATGCTAGATCGGGGTGGATGTCGTTTCTGGAAAAATTTACAGGCTGGCACGAGAAGATATCTCATGAATTTATTCAAAGATATGATGGAGAGATTGCACATATAGGCAATCTACAACTGATAATCAATGAAGCAAACTTAAGGGAGGTCACAGAACTACCTAGCAGAGGAGCCAAATACTTCAAAGGTGTAGGAATCAACAAAGAAATGTGACAACGATTCTTGAAAGAAGATCATCAACACCCTGACTGGAAAAAGGGGATCCCGAGGAACTACATCAAGGAAGAATTTCATTCAATGATTACTAGACTTCAACGATTTGTCACTTGTGAGGGCAGGTATGTTGTGACCTTCATATATCATCTTAGGATTCTATTACATTTTGAAGGAGGCCCCGAAATCGATTTCCCATATTTTCTATGGATGAGTTTGAACAAAATGGTAAGAGGTGTTAAATCCATCTCCAAAATAGAGAAGACTAGCATTTACCATCAAGGTCTCATTAAAATGCTAGTTTTACATGAACTTAGGAAACAAAGGATTAGTTGGAAAACCCTTATCACACAACACCTTCCCACATAAAACAAACCTGTGGAGGAAACCTAGCATGCTCCAAAGAAAAGTAAGGAACCCTAAGAGAAAAAGAGCAAGAAGGATAAGACAACTCCACCATCATCTAGGGCAATGAGCCAACATGAAAAAGCAGGATCCTCTTCCACAATCAACAAGACTTTTAAAAGCTCCGAATCAAAAGGTAAAAACAAATTAGTAGAGGAGACTTCAACGGTGGCAGTTGAGAAAGAGGGCCATCAGAAAATGATGAAGAAAGGGAAGCATAGCTCAGAAACTAAAAGTAAACAGTCTATGGCACAACCCCCTATCACCATTTCACAATTAGAAAAGAAGAAAAGGAATCCTGTGAGAATCCCTGATCCGATACCTCCTTGTAAAAGAACCAAGAGGAGCATGGAAAAGAAGGGAAAAACAATAGCTAGTCCTCATACACAGGAAGATCCAATCGACATTACCTCCCCTTCTGAGGATTTACCAATCCAAGATGACATCCCTAGTTTGACCGAGGAGAAAGCCACTATTACTTTATGTGGGATGAGGGAGGAAGTCGAGGAAAGGGAGTGCATCTAGCCAGTAATGATGGAGTCAACGAAGACCTTGACAAAAGAACAAATGAAGAAAAGAATTGGGGAACTGCAAAAACAAAATCAGGAACTCCAACAAGAAGTAAAAGAGTACCAACTCTTGGACAGGTATATCAAAAAGGAAAATGAGCAATTGAAAGCAACCATCCAACAACTTCAAGACGTGATCCGGATTATTTTCGGCACGAAATGAGAGCGGAGATATAGTAAAGAAATGCACAGAGATATTGCAGATATTCAATAATATAACAGAAATGTATTAGAGATGCAACCATAAACACAGATATACAGTAATACACGATTTCTATTAATCAGAGAAATGTATAGAGACTGTAAAAATACAGAGTGAAAGACTCGCTAGAATGGTGGCAACTTATCTCTGAGAAGAGATGTGACGGCTACTC
>ML790654.1:163151-178697 GCA_009831015.1 Picea engelmannii | reverse complement strand
TTCAACAGAGAAACCACTTCAACTAGTTCATATGGATTTATGTGGACCATCAAGACAGGAAGGCACAGGGAAAGAAAACTACTTCATGCTGATTATCGATGATTACTCCAGACTTACTTGGGTAGCCTTTCTCAAAGAAAAAGGTGAAGTATTTGAAAAGTTTAAGATATTTAAGGCTTTAACTGAGACCCAAACAGGGAAGAGGTTAAAGGCAGTAAGATCAGACCCGGGAGGAGAGTTTATGTCAAGATACTTCAAGAAATTCTGCGATGAGCATGGGATCAAGAGAGAGTACACAATACCAAGAACTCCACAACAAAATGGAGTAGTTGAAAGGCAAAACATGACAGTGCAGGAAATGGCCAGGTCAATGATGAATGAGAAAAACATTGGTCAAACCTATTGGGTAGAAGAAATACACACAATAGTCCATGTGCTTAACAAGGCTCACCCCAGACCAAAAAGTGACAAAACACCTTATGAATTATGGTTTGGAAGACCTGCCTCAATCAAACACTTCAGAGTCTTTGGGAGTAAATGCTACTTAAAGAATAATGATGAAAACCTCGACAAATATGATGACAGGGTGGATGAAGGTATTTTCTTAGGGTATGCTACAAACAGTAAAGGATACAAATGCTATAATAAGAGGTTGCATAAAATGGTTGACTGTATTGATGTAAAAATTGATGAAGGAATCCCAGCAAGAGAGGTGTATGGTAATGAGACCTCTACAGAAGACACAACTAAAGATGAAGATGAAAAGGTCTCAGAATCAGAAAATGAAGACTCTGAATCAGATGAAGACTCAAATCAACAATCAACTACAAATTCCTCCTCCATAATCATTCAAAAGAATCATCATGCAAGTCAGATAATTGGAGAAAAAGACAAAGGGGTACAAACCAGGATAAAGCTAATCAAAACCACTGAACAATATCATATAGCTCTCATATCCATGCTAGAACCCAATAATTTTAATGAAGCCAGCACATATGATCACTGGGTTAAAGCAATGAATGAAGAACTTGATTAGATTGAGAAAAACAATACATGGGAGATGGTTCAAAGACCCGAAGGTAAAAACGTCATTGGCTCCAAAGGATCTTTAAGAATAAGTTGAATGAGCAAGGACAAGTTATTAGGAACAAAGTGAGGTTAGTCTGTAAAGGCTATGCTCAGATAGAAGGACTGGATTTTGATGAAACATTTGCGCCCGTAGCAAGATTAGAAGCGATAAAAATGTTTCTTGCCTATGCTTGTCATAAAAGGTTTAAAGTCTACCAAATGGATGTGAAGTCAGCCTTTCTCAATGGAGATTTAAGTGAAGAAGTCTATATGGAACAACCAGAGGGTTTCAAATTGTCTAATAACCCTAACTTAGTATGCAAGTTGAAGAAAGCTTTATATGGTTTAAAACAAGCCCCTCGATCCTGGTATCACAGACTGGATACGTATCTCAAAGACAAAGGGTTCAAGAGAGGAACAACTGACAACAATCTATATATTAAGACAGAGGATAATTATTTTCTCATCGTACTGGTCTATGTAGATGACATCATATTTGGATGTAATAAGGACTCACTAGTACAATGGTTTGCTTCTGCCATGGAGTCTGAATTTGAAATGTCTATGATAGGAGAACTGTCATTTTTCCTTGGTCTGCAAATTACTCAGAGGCCCGATGGGATCTTCATTTCTCAAGGAAAATATTTAAGAGAAATGTTGAAAAGGTTTCAAATGGAAGATTCTAAACCTGTGGGTACACCTATGGTAACTGGATGTAAATTAAGCAAGGATGATGATTCACCTGATGTTGATCAAAGCTCATATCGATCAATGATAGGAAGCCTGATGTACATCAAAGCATCTCGCCCAGACATAATGCATGTTGTAGGAATGGTAGGAAGATATCAGGATGCACCTAAACAGAGTCATTTGCAAGCTGTCAAAAGAATATTCAGGTACTTAAAAGAAATAATGACTTATGGTCTGTGGTATCCCAGAAATCAAAGTCTTCAGTTGACTGCTTATTCAGATGCAGATTGGGAAAATTGTGTTGATGAGAGAAAAAACACCAGTGGAGGAGCATTCTTCTTGGGTAACTCCTTAGTAGCATGGCTCAGTAAAAAGAAAGGTTCCATTTCTTTATCAACCACAGAGGCAGAGTACATTGCTGCTGCTACCTGTTGCACACAGGTATTATGGATGATTTAGACACTTGCGGACTTAGAGGTAAAATACACTGCACTGATCCCTATTCATTGTGATAACACTAGTGCCATAAGTGTGTCTAAACATCCTGTCCTCCACTCCAAGACAAAACATATTCCCATAAAATATCATTTTTTGAGAGAGAAGGTCACCAATCAGATTGTTCAGGTCCATTACATTCCCACTACAGAACATATTGCAAACATCTTTACTAAGCCCCTAGCCAAGACACCGTTTGAATATCTTAGACAGAAGTTGGGTGTCATTTCGTTTCACACCTAAAAGAGTCCATCTTGTTAGGGGGAGATTTGTATTGCTTGAATATCTAATGCCTCCTAACATTACTACAATAGCTCAGGGGGAGCTTGTCTCTTCTTTGACATTGATGTCAAAGGGGGAGAAAAGAATTCGGGTGCCTTAGTTGCCATCAATGCCAAAGGGGGGAGATTGTTGGAAAATGTTTAACAAATAACGTATGCTTGTCATTGATGGAATGTACAACAACGATGATAGCTTGAGTACATCAGTGATGATCAATAGGCAAAGATAAGACAAGTCCAGGAAGATTGAATGATTGAAGGCCTGAGAAGCATTGTTGATTGTTGGATCCCATCCAAAATTCCCGATAGTATGAGGGCCATCAGATTTGAAGAAAGACAAGTAGAGGGCGCTGAAGAGGAGAATAGATCTTAGGCGTAAGATCTGAGCATAGGGTCAGACCACCGTTGGATCGAGGAAAACCTACACGGTGTTTAAAAGTGCAAGGAGAAAAGGGGCTCACAAAATCCCGAAAGCAGGAGGACCGTCCATCTCAAGGGATTATGTGGACCGTTGATCCGACTCCCTGTCGAAATTTTGAGGATTGCGAGTTAGAGATGTCAAAGATTATGGACATCAGAACCTCGATTTCGCAATATGTGAAATTGCGATGTAATCTGAGCCGTCAGATTAAGATTGAATCTGAACTGTTGATTCCAGTCAATGGAGAGGCATCGGGGATCGGGAATTTGAAATGACAAAGTCACTTGACATCAAGAACCTCGATTTCGTGATATGCGATATCGCGATTCAATCACAGCCATTGAATTGAGAATATGATCTAGACCGTCGACCCAACTCATGACAGCAGACAACGTCAGCTAGGGACACGTGGCACAATCAGGTAATGACAAGTGTCAGACTGATTCAACATTTCAGGCACATGTAAGTCATGAATCAGAGTGACACGTGGCAGTATTCAACATGTGTCAATCCACTTGTGATGTCAGCAGATGGACACCTCTCGAAGTTTTGTGGATCGCGACTTGGAGAGTCGAGATGATTCATCTCCAGATTCACGAGATGCGAGATAGTGATTTAATCGTGGACCGCTGGATCAAGAGGACATGTGGCGAAATATCGTCATGTCACTAACTGGAAAGTCAAAGGAACAGCGAGATGCGAGATCGCGAGATAATCATGGAACATTGGATCAAGAGGACACGTGGCAAAAGATCAGAGCACCATAAAGCTCCATCTCGGAGTTTCACCTATCTCGACTTGCAGTGACGAGAACCTCCATCTAAGGATCAACGAGATGCGAGATCACGATAATATCCTAACCGTCAATACACCAAAAGATGTGGACCGTTGATCTGAGCTCCATCTCTAAGTCTCGCCTATCGCGACTTGGAGCGATGAGAGCCTCCATCTAAGGAACAACGAGACGCGAGATCGTGAAAATATATGGACCGTTGATTCATTGAGATCATGGACCATCGATCAGGGTCGATGAAGATCATGAGTTCACAACGCCTTTTAGTGCAGACAGTGGTCACCGCCTTGTTGACGGGCTAAATTGACCGTCCGTCAACTGAGAGAGTGGAACCGGTCCGGGGTTGTCTAATAACCCAAGTCATTTGGAATGAACCACCCTGACGAGTTTAACAGCTCCGTTGGCCACCCTAAGGTCTTAAGGAAACCAAAGAGAAAACTAATCTAAACTAACTAATCTAATTAAAACAAACTAGTAAATAAATTAAACTAAAACTAAATATAAACTACTCTAACTATTCTATATACAAACTACTAATTACTATTATATTAACTCTAATGATTAACCACCTAATTACTAACTGAATTACATCTTATTCACAAATATACAATATCTACAACTTGCAGATTTATATAAAACCTGTAAAACTCATTTACTTTCTGCCCTAAGACAGCTAGAGATATATTTTTGATTTTATGATTTTATGAATAAGAAATAAAACTTACTGAAATTAAACGATCTAATATATTTACTGAAATTAAACAATCTAATATACTAATTCTACCTATAAATCTAACTAAACTTATATCTGAACTAAACTACTAATAAAAATAGTAAACAAACAAGGAACTAACTGACCTGGAAACGCTCCCAATTTGCCCTGTGTATGATGACTTTGAAGCTGGTCGGAGGAAGGAAATTCGCACCGGATAATCCAGAAGCTTCTCGTAAACGATAGGCTGTGTTGCTCCTTAAGTTTATTTATAGGACAAACAAGACATAAAAAATCATAACAATTATAGGATTTATAAATCTCTGCAATAAGGGAAACCTGTTATGCAAAAACTTATACTTAATAATTCAACTTATGAAGAAGAGAAATCTGCCATTCATAAACTGAATCAAGCAATTGCTATGTTTTTTATATACTTGGAAGAAATCAGATATGGATTACAATGATTAAATTATATCATTTTCGAATGATTAAGATAGCTAAAGTAGTCATTAACCAAATGCAAATAAATACACATGAACATAAAACAAAATATTGATATTATGAAAGCTAAAGCTGCAGCAGAATATCAAATTTTGTCTCAGTCTGTATTAAAATTCCATATCCTTGTTCTTCCACGAATGAGGATGAACATTATTACAAAAATAATAAGTATATATAAGTCTTTCCACAGGGTAAAACCTCCCTGTGGATAATATCAAACTGTTTTACATAATCTAGGAAGATATTCCCAAAATCAACTAAACTAGGAAACTAAAATGCAAGTAAAATATTTCAAATATCCCCCAACTGCTCATCAAATCCACTACAATTTCGAATTCATCTGCAATAGACCAAAAATAACAAGTTAGAAAGATATTTTATTAACAAAACAATAAAAATATAATCTTACAGACTTAGCTACAGAATCATCTGATTCTGTAGCTAGTCTAAAATAACATACAGGATCAGAATCGAAATCAAATCAAATCTTTAAAATAAAAACCAATTTTCTTCCAATGATCATTTAAAACGAATCACTCAAGATTCAAATGATTTCATCATTCAATATTAAATATGATCTAAAGTGATCCAAACGAAAACAGGGTAAGAATACTCTGTTTTTCTTTCACCATAAAATCGGGTCAAACAGTAACAAGACTGTTTCATATCAAACGAAATCAATAATGAGTCATATTGTATGTGATACAATCTAATCCAACGCAACCATCATCCATTCGTTATAGCTATAATGATGCAGCATAAGATTCATATCATTTTAATTAAATACAAAGATGGAAAGACTGTTACGATTATGGGCAAACGAAATCATACGTAACAACATCAACCCAACCAATTTCGTGATTGATCCTTGCACGTTCAACAGATAGGATTGATAAATCATGATCACAATCTTCATAGAATCAACATAGGTTATAATTATCAACTGGGAAAATAATCAAAACAAATCATGACTGGGTTTAGTATAGAAGAAAATCGTGGACCTGGATACAGTCAATTTCTTTCTTGGAATCAAATTCAAACAACATATTCATTGCAATATGAATCCAACTAATACATAATCGAATAACCCAATGCGAATTAACCGTCTGGATATAACTGTTATGAATCGTATTTATTCATGATTTGGGTGAATGTTAATCGAAACATATTGAACATAATCCAAATTGTATCCCTGTTGGTCGAAAATCATATGAACATAAAACTGTAACAGTTAACCATATCAAAACTGTTGCCAATCATATTGTATAAATCGAACTGAAATGTGATTGCATTCAAAATTGAAATATGAGAAACAACTTGTGTCTATAATAGATACAAATGACTTCAAATAGCAGTAGAGCATCTAATTTAAGCTAAATCAAACCAATCAAATCCATACTACGATCAATCAAATCGAAGGAAATCCAATCGAAAGCTAAACTGGGAAAACGAACTTCCATTGATCAAAACAAAACTATGTACAATAATGCATACTATGTAACAAAGCCAATCAATGTTGTAAACAGAGTTATCTGAAACCAAATTCAAATTCATTATATAAACAAGTGGTAGACATAACTGTGTGAGGCTACTCAAATTATGCCAACTTAGAATTCACGACTGTTGTAGCTGATTCCACATTTTTAAACAAAATAGAGCTTGTCGTACTTTGCTTCTTATCAGTGGCTTGTAACTTAGCCTTTTGACTGGTAAGCAAGGCAACCTGGTCCTCCAAAGAGTGAATTTTCGACTGTAGCATCGGAACATCAAGGTAATACCTCTCTAACCACGAGCTGCATTGATCACAGGGTGGCACTGTAGATTTAGACAGAGAAGGAGAGGGTCTGGATGAATGACCGGGGGTTTCACAAGGCAGCTTAATGCGTGGGTAGTTAGGGTCGTTTTGTAGGCAGGGGGGTAGGTTTCTCACAAATTCATACGAGGGTTCGGCACACAAACCTTCCGAATAGGGGTACTCACTAGCCAAAAAACGCTCAACTTCTGAATCAGAGTCCTTGCTCAACACGATAGGATCAGGATTGACAGGAGGTTTTGGCTTGTTACTTGCCATTTGAGAAATTAACCGGGTAGTATTTTTTCCTTTGGCATTTGCAGTGGGTTTCACTTTTGGCTTCTTGCCCAAAGGCTTAACAGTCTCGACATCGTTAGTCACAGAGTGGGGTAGGTCGATAGGTGAGTCGGGCAAGGGTTTAGGTAGCAGAATGATATAGGGTACCGGGGGTACAAACTTGTCTTCGCTCACCACAGGTTTATCAACCTGTGGAGGGTTCGAATCCTCAAAACCATTGCGAGCCATGGAATTGCTCCAACAATCTCCGTGCAGACTCAAATGGTAGACCATAATAATCTTAACCAGCCCAAAATGAAAAAGGCTACTATCAGCCTGGTTCCTTTTGTATTTCTTTGACATCTTAAACATGCTTCTATGCAAATAATATGGCATATTGAGCTCATAACCCATGAAAACCATAAGAAAATGAAGGTGGTGTAAGAAAAAAAACCCATACCGACCTTCACAGGTGATAAACTGTTTGATTATCATCAATAAATCATGCCAACGTTGTTTCAACATTGTCACGGGAAAACCTTTATCATAGGAGCTAACCTTACACGACTGGAAGAGCAGTGTCCAAGGGACCTCCTCTACTTTGCAATTCTTGGACCATCGTTGTCCAGTGGCAGGCAAACCCGTAGCAAGATTGATAAATTGCTCGTCAATTTCCAATTGAACATCACCAACCTTGGCTCGACAGCCATCAAAGGTGATGGCGAATTGCCTAGCAATGCAGAGGTTAAAACCCTCGAATTTTTGTATGAACGGGAGCCACCCATTTTCCTCGAGGTCACTGCAGGCACTGTCGAACATCAATAGAGCCTGGCTACCATTAGGTTCAGCCCTCACGACTGGAGCCATGGTGCGAGCACATGGTAAGGGTTTGGGTTGAATTCCCCAATACACAGGAGTAGAGTCATTTGGGCTAACAGCTACGAACGATCAAAGGGGAAGCATTAATGTGCACATGTGAGGGTGGTGGAGTTATTCACTGCTATGCATAATAGTAATGGCAAAGTACAACCGGTGAATTAATCCTCTTTTCAATCAATCATAGCATAGTTCAAAACTTATCATTCGACTAACCAAAGAATCAACGGTGAGTGATATGCCAACGCGCCATTAACTATAATTTTCAAACCAATGTCATTCAACATAAAATCAAACCCAAATGTTAAACACGCGCCATTGCATAAATGTTTTAATCAAAAGTTTTTTTTTAAAACCATTGTGCCAATTGCCACTTATAAAACTTACAAGCCAAGAGCCATAAAAAGATTATTATAAGGATCATATCGTATATATAAAAAAAAAAAATTACGACCCTTATGCAGTTCAATGACTAGGCAAGTCACAAAAATATAAATTTATATGCTCAATGCCTCACAAGTTTAATAAAATCAAGTTATGCAAATATAAGAATGTCCAAATAGGCATAGTTCGAAAATCCTTTCAGCCACATAACGATAAAACAAAGGTAAGTGCCATAGAAAATATAAATAACATGATTACAACAATTCAAATAGTAATCGAAATGCGACCACGAAAGGAGAAGTTTTCACGCTTACAGTCATGAAAACTAAATAGAGACCAATTTGCAAGTGTCGCAAGAAATGAAAATATCGTGTATTTGCAAAATGCGACGATAATTTGAAGTTCAGAAAACATAGGTGTAGGCAGCTGATAGGACAATGGAAAAAATTGAATTGGCTGCCAACAATGGTGACACACTGGTAGAAGCAGTTATCTCTGTCAAAAGAAATAAATTCAGATTAGGACATCAAGGGAAATTTCTACTCAAAAACAACAACCAAAAATCGTACTAACATCATCATTAATCATTTTTTTTTTCAGCAGTGTTTTAAAATACGAAAACCAATAACAGTCTTAAGGTCAGCAAGTCACGATATTTAAAGATAAAATCTTCAATACTGTTGGCATGGCCACTGCTGCCAGCAGGCGTCCATAGCCTCGACAGGGTTTCCATTTAACCCACTCTGACATCTGTATCCTGTCAAGAAGTTCTAGATCAAAATAAAGGACATTAAAGAGGTTTCTCACATTTTTTACAGATTTTCATGTACCCGACATTGCTTCACTGCCAGCGGGCCTGTTCAGTACCCCGACGAAGTTGTCTTGGCGCCATGCTCGCATTTACCCGCTGCTAGCAGACCTATTCAGTATCCTGGCGGGTTTACAAGCACTTCCCACAACTCTTATTAATAATTTTATTTTGTTTTTCTTTTGTAGATATATAGCTGAGCGGGGTGACGCTGAAAGTCTTGATATTTTAACATATTTTTTCAGTCCTCATCAGAATTTTTTTTTAACACTGTCCTTTATTCAGTTCTAGAGATGTTTTATTTCTAAAACACTTCCTATGACACAGAGACATCTTTTGAGTCATTCCTTTACGGAAAAGGGACAGCGTAAAAAGATAATAGATGATCATGACAAACTTTGCTCAGAGATTGAAATCAGTAAACTTCTTTCAAAAAACAAAATTTTCCAACATAGATATCAATTTAGCAATATATCACTGATGTTTGTACAAATTTTCAGAAGTTATTTCAGTGACGAAATTTTTCTATGGTCTTGTTCTGAATGGCTTAGTGCACAGGCATGCGTATTTAAAAAAAAAAACTAATTAATTCAAATCAAAACCAAAACAAAAAGCAAACGAAAGATGCAAAAAAAATGAAATATTTACATAATATACAAGGGTAGTTATCAAGCAAAGTATCTTTTCAAGGCTTGGCCATTCACCGGATAGGTGTCAAGTTGCCCTTCAAGATTCTGTAATCGAAAGGAACTAGGACCCAACTTTTCAGCAATTAAGAATGGCCCAAGCCATACGTTTTGAAACTTGGTGTTCTCACCCTTTCCTTTGTGTTGTTTGTCCCACTTTAAGACGAGATCGCCTTCTTCAAAATTTCTAACAGAAGCAGAATTAGAATCGAACCAGCTTTTAATCAATTGTTGATGTTGATCTAATTTACTCTTAGCTTGGATTCTTACTTCTTTCAACTTCATCAAAGCGTTAATGCGGCTTTCTAAAGGAGGACAATCTTCTTCTTGGACTTTTTGTGACAACTGAAGTGAAGGAAGAAGAATGTGAGGTGGTAGAATGACTTTTCTGCCATAAACGAGAAAAAAGGGGGAGTTACCTATAGATGCTTTGGGTGTTACCCTATCATCCCACAGTGCGTTCAGTAGTGCATTGTGCCAGTTCTTGTGATTTTGAGCCACGGTTCTCTTGATAATTTTGATCAAGTTCTTGTTGGTTGATTCTGCAAAGCCATTGCTCTGGGGGTAGTAACTAGAAGAATACTTAAGCTTTATGCCTTTTTCCAAAGAAAACTCACTCATCTCAAGAGAATAAAAGTATGAAGCGTTGTCAAAGACTAGACAATCAGGGATACCGAAACGAGTGATAACATTCGAGTTCAGAAAAGAAATTACCTGACTTGTGTTGACAGTTCTTAGCGCAACAACTTCGGACCATCATGTAAAGTAGTCTGTGGATGTCACAATATACTTGTGTTGTTGTGAGGATGGAGGGTTATGGAGGGTTAATAGGACCTATGATATCAAGGCTCCATTGCTGGAAAAGAGAATCTACTGAAACGGGTTGCAAGGGAAAGGCTGGTTTTTGCAACCGCCCTGATGCTTTCTAACAGATGATACATTTACGAAACAGAGCATGGGCGTCCCTAAAAAGTGTGGGCCAGTAGTAACCAGCTCTTAAAACCTTATGAGCAGTAGTGTTTCCACCGAAGTGACAACCAACTTCTCCTGCATGCAACTCAAGCAAGACTTTTTCTGCTTCATCTTTTTCGAGACAACGCATCAGTACGCCGTCAAAATTCTGACGAAACAGTATACCGTTAATTAGATGAAAGGAGGCAGACTTTAGTCTCAATGCTCTTATTTTTGCGGGGTCAAGGTGATGGGGTGCTGATCCATGTTCAAGACAAAATCTAATATCGTCGTACTAAGGACTTACGAGGTTTTGTGTGCAACATATTAAACTTTGATCGAGTTGTTCTAGGTTTGATGTATCATTATCTTCTTGACATTCTATTTCCGAATCAACAACCAACTTACACAATCCTTGGCCTCTCACGATCTATGTTGGGGTGATATCTAAGTCATACTCATGTAAGGAGGTGATCTAGTTGGCTCTTTTCTTTCCTAACTCCTTTTTCACTAACAAGTTCCTTACGGCAGGGTAGGGGACAATGACTTTCGTTCTTGACTTCAAAAGATAGGAACGGAAATGCTTAACTGCTTTGAAAATAGTGTAGGCTTGTCGATCAACTAACGGGTAGTTAAGTTCAACACCTTTGAAAGCAGAGCTCATAAAGGCGATGGGTACTTCGTTGTTCTCGGAATTCTTCTGAGTTAGGACTGCGGCATAGGAACGATCAGAGGCAAAAGTATAGAGTGTAAAGTCTTGAGAGAAGTCAGGGCTCATGAGAGATGGAGCGTCTATTATGGCCTTCTTTATGGCATTAAAAGCTTGATTTTTTGTGTGTCCCCAGTGGTACTGGGTGTCTTTATTAATCAGGTTTTGTAGAGGCCTGACCATTTCGAAGAAACTGGGGACGAATCTTCTCACGAAATTAATATGGCCTAAGAAAGACTGGATGGATTTCTTGGATACAGGTGGGGGAAGTTTAGAAATGACTTGAGTCCTCTCGGGGTCAATAATCATCCCCTCACTAGACACAATGAATCCTAGTAATTTACCCTGTTCTACTGCAAAGATGGACTTCTTGGGGTTCAAGGAGATGTTGTATTTACGACATCGTAGCAGAACGACTCGTAAGTGAGCTAAATGATCGTCTTTGTTTTTAGAATACACGGTCACATCATCTAAGTAAACTACAACGGAGTGATTGATTAAGCCTCGAAAAGCAATGTCCATTGCTCTCTGAAAGGTAGCACCAGCATTAATCAATCCAAAGGGAATTTTGCGATAAGCATAAGTTCCCCATGGGATACGGAAGGTAGTTTTTAGTTGGTCTGGCAGAGACATCAAAACTTGGTTGTAACGAGAGAAACCATCCAATAAAGATAGCATCTCGGAACCAGATACCTGTTGCAGGATCTGTTCCATGGGAGGGACATGATAGTTATCTTTGTCAGACTCTTTGTTGAGGTTTCGGAAACCGACACAAAGTCGAATTTCCCCATTTTTCTTCCGTACTAGGACGAGGTTGGATACCCACTGAGTGTGTCTAACAGGAAAAAATATTTTACACTTAGGAGTTTATTCAATTCTTTTTGAACGGTCGATTCTAATTTAGGATGCATTTTCCTCAATTTCTGTTGGAAGGGTAAGGTTTGGGGTTTCATCGAGATGACATGCTGTATGATATTAGGATCGAATGTTTTGAGATCATCGTAAGTCCATGCAAATAAATCCTTGAATTCTTTAAATAATTTAACAAAAAAAACTTTTTCTTGCTTAGAACATCCCAAGCCTAGATTGATACACTGAGGATTTTCACTAGTCCCTAAATTGACTTTTTCATAAGACAACGAGGAACTATTAGTTTTTCAATTGACCATCTTTTTAAATTTATCTTCAAAATCATAAAACTTTTCTAACCTAACAACATATTTGGGTATGTAATTTACCATGTCCGATAGAGCTTCAGGAGATTTCGGATTAGGTATTACCGTAAAGTCGTGCAAATTGTCGTTGTGCGTGTGTTCATCTATCACTGCGCTTTGAAAGGTTTCTTCCATGTGCAGAAAGTTAATGATCTGCTGATCATCATCAAATACTCTCCAATTTGTGATATTTTCTGGAACAGATGGTCAAAACAATAGCTCCACGGAGAACGCATTTGGGGATAGGCCTTTTGCAGGAAGAAGTTTAGAGGCTACATTAGCTAGTAGATCTGCTTCAGTATTATTTAATCTAGGAATGGAATTTATATTGAAAGCATAAAATTTTTTCATTAAACTCCATACCTCCGACTGGTAACTTTTGAGATGCGGGGAAAGACAGTGTATAGAGTCTCTTACCTGCCTAACCACTATTTCAGAGTCGCCAAATACAACCAGATTTTGAATGTTCATATCCAAGGCTTTTCTGAGACCTTGCAGTAAAGCCTCATATTCTGCACTGGTGTTAGTACATTCAAATTCTAGTCTACAAGCCAACAATGTCTTGTTACCTGCCGGATCGATAATGATGCAGCCTGCACCCGCTCCTTCTTTAGACTTGGAACCGTCGAAATATAGAGACCAAATTTGATTTCCATTGGGCTCATGGGACTGTTGTATAGAAGTTGTTGGTTGCATATATGCTATGATCTCAGACTGTTGTTCTGGATTGTTGATAGGTGAAACTTCAGCCATGAAATTTTCGAAGAAGGTGTCCATCCCTTGGACTTCAAGTGAATCAGCAGGAGGCGTGTATGGTTCATTAGGGTCGTTCAAATCTGTGACCGTGAACTTAAGGTAATGCTCACGATTCACTCTGATCTTGTTGGGCTTACCATTCTCTGGAAGCCATAAGTGAGACAAGTCTGTTGCGAAGTAACCATGTAGCTGCTCTGACCAGTCCCTGCTCAAAAACATGCCATACACTTCTGGAATATCCACCACAATTATATCAATAACCTGATGAACCTTTGGGTTAGACGATAATATAATCAATACATTTTTTAGTTCGCCTATAACTTTAACATCCGTTCGATCAAGTTGTATGATTTTCAAAGAAGATGGTTCTACCTCAGCGTTAATCTTTTGGCAGACAGAACAAGGCATCACATTAGATGACGCCCCTGAGTCAACCATACAATTATGCACATTTCTGTTGAAAATTTTGAAAGTTAAAAGAAAAGGAGGTACATTCTTGCGAGTAGTTAGAGTAGTAGCTTGTGGTTTCTTACTCGCAATTTCTAATGCTACTTTATCTACATTATTTACATTATTTACAGGGGTTACAGGAAGGCTTCCTTTATCTTGAGAATCAGGATTATTTTTAGTGGAAGTCTTCTATGGAACTTTGCTTTTCACAACCTTGTTACCATTTGAATTACCATTCTTGCGATTTTCTGAAATATTTTGCAACATTTTCTGTAACAAAAATGGAAATTTTAACAACTCATAAATGGAAATGTTAGCCCTTAATTTTTTTAGATATTCAACAACATCATAATCTAAGTTAGGGATGACATTACTCTGTTTAGTTTCTACTGATTTAGATGGCTTTGGAGGTGAAGTTGTAGTGTTCTCGGCAGGAGGTTTGTTTGCCATCTTGCTCCTGGTGTTATAAGGGTGAACGGTCTCTAAGTTGGCCTGAAAGATGCTGTCCGAGAAATGTCCAAAAATGTTTGGAGAAGACTCTTCTTCTTGAACTGTTTCCTACTCGACTTCCTCCTGAGGAATTTCAGGAGGCATCAAGTTATCTTGGGCTTCTAGAATTGTCTGAAGAGCACATTGCAAACTTTCTAGGTTTAATCCTTCGGGGTTTGGATTAGGCCGGTTGGTAGGAAAAGGATTTCAGAAAGGAGGTTTGTAAGGTCCTTTACTCGAGGAAGCTTCTTCAGTCGACCTTTTTAAATCTATAACTTGATTAGACAATTTTTGTACAACTTTAGTTAAATTTTCCAAATCAGAGTTTTCAGGTTGTGTTTTACTTTGTGTGGGTCTGGGGAGAATTTCAATCTTCTTTTTGGAAGAAGAAACAGTCTCATTTTCGTTGCTAGAAGATTCCTTAAGACTAAGTATATCTTTTTCAATCTGAGTAGCCTCCTCGAAGGCTTCTAACAATGTGGCCTTTTTGGATCGGTTAACCCAAATAGCTATACTTTGATGTAGAGATTTAGTGTAGTAAGCTATCACAAGACTCTCAGCGGGCATAGAATCTGCAGGGATTCGATTTTTCAGCGTTAGGAATCTTTGATTGAAATCTTTAACTTTTTCTTTTGGATTCATTTTTAAGCTTGAAAGTGACTAATACTTCCGGAGGTTTACCATCTCTGAATTTTTCCAAAAAGCATGACTCAAACTTTTCCCAAGACACGATTGTATGGGGCTGTTGGGAAAAGTACCAAGTGGATGCATTACCCTCAAAAGTATAAGGGAACAACCTACAGACGATGTCTTCATGTTCAACATTACAGAGTCTGATGGCTAACATAAATTTTTTGATATGATCTTCGGCTATCTGTTTTGAATCGGGATCAAACTTAGGAAGCCATTTCTCCAGGTGCTTAGGTAAAGGGTTATGGGCTCCAGGTACAGCTACAACATCCTGGTCCAACCAGGGTCTAGCAGGGTTGTTCTGATTTGCCATTGGGGTAGTGGGTGTGGAAGGACGAGAAGGTGAATTGCCTTCGTCGGAAGAGGAATCTCCTCCAGAAGAGGAAGGAGATGAGGGAGGTGGTGAAGGAGGTATCCCAGATCCTCCTGCAGCAGGATTTGTGATTGGATCTATAGGATTCACAGTGAGGTTAGTGTCACCTAATTGTTCTCTGATATCAG
>ML790654.1:130631-152807 GCA_009831015.1 Picea engelmannii | reverse complement strand
GAACAAATTTTTCCTCCTGGAAGGTTAGAATGAGAACATACATAATGGCCTTAGGTGTTGATGTTTGGGATGTAGTAGAAACTGGATATATAAAGCCTGTTGTGCTAGCTTCTAAAGATGATAAGTTAGAATTTAGTTTCAATTCAAAGGAAATGAATGCTATCTTGAATGGACTTGTTGAAGCTGACTTTGTAAAGGTGACGCATCTTGAATCTGCCAAAGCAACGTGGGATAAAATTATTAGCAGTTATGAAGGAAATGAGAAAGTAAAAGATGCCAAACTTCAAACATATAGATTGAAATTTGAACAACTAAAGATGAATGAAGATGAAATAGTTAGCAAGTATATTTTAAGAGTTGAAGAACTTGTGAATGCCATGAAAGGTCTTGGTGAGAAGATTGAAGAATCATTTTTAGTTCAGAAGATTTTAATATCTATGCTTGATATATTTAATCCAAAATTTTCTGCAATAGAAGAACTAAATGATCTTAAAACTCTTTCCATTGATCAAATCCTAGGAACTCTAACTGCATATGAAATGAGAATTAGTAAAGATAAATCCATTACTAGAGAAGCATATTTTAAAGCAGACAAGAATATTGATTCAGAACTAGATGATATTGAGGAAAAATTTGTGAGAAGATTAAAGGAAGGATCAGGAAAACACCAAGGCAAGTTGCTCTTCAAATGATTTAATTGTAGTAAAATAGGTCATTTTGCATCTAAGTGTCCTCACCAGGAAAGGGACTAGAACTCTGATGATGAAAATAAATACAAATTTAAGAAATATGGTAAAAATAAAAGTTTGTGTGCAAACAATGATGACTCCTTAGAAGACATAGATAGTGATTCCTCTTACGAAGACAAAGTGAATGATTTTATGCTTATGGCTATGGGAGATATTGATGATGAATACACAGGAGGTGACATGGATGATGAGGAAGTTGTGGTGGATATGGAAGGTGAATTAATCAGTGCTTTGGAAGAAATTGACAGACTCAGATTTAAGAAGATAAAACAAAACCAATTGTTGATATAGTTTAAAATAAATGGTAAAAAACCTGATGAAGATTTTGCCTTGCTAAAAGTGGAGTTAGAAGAGGCAAAGAAAATAGAGGACAGTCTGAAACAACAGTTATCAGAGAAGAAAGCGAGATGTGAAGCCTTAGAAGAAGAGATAGTAAAAAACAGAAAAGAGATGGAGAAGTTTAAGGCATTGTATCACCAAAATCTGTCAAGTATTAAAGCATCAGAAGGATTAACCTCCATTCTAAATCAACAAAGGAATCCAAATTTGAAAGATAGCTTGGGCTATGAAGAAGGATCAAGTAGTGATCATCAAGTAATACAGAATCCAACAAGTTTTTCAAATCTAAAATCATTGACAACAACCACTCTGCAAAAACAAAGAAAGAAAATCATCCACCAAGAAGGAATGAAATAAAAAGTACCAGAACTGAATCTGTAGATCAAAGAAATTATTAGCATGAAAGAAATTGACCCTCTCAAAGAAGACAATCTTTTTCCAGGTACAAAGGATTTTTCTATAGATATTGTTTTTTCTGTTCTAACTTTGGTCACAAATCTATAACTTTTTCTTTAAGATTTAGATATGAGAAATCAAGATACTCAAGGAATAACTATCTGCCACAAAAAAGATCAAGACTGCCAAGCAACAAACAACCACAAAATATAAATCATGTGATGGTTGGGAAAAGGACGAAGGTGAAACATAACAACAGTTATGAGCATAACAATCGTTATGATCTGTTATTTGGTGAACTGGAATGTTATGTCTTCCATAACTATGGACACAAAGCTATAGATTGTCGCTTAAGGAATTATAAGCCATATTTGGAAAATTTTAAGGTTTGGAGGAACAAAGAAGATGACAAGTGTAGACTAGTGTTATTAGCCCAAAGACAAAAGAATCCCTAGTATATTGACAATGGATGTTCCAAACATATGACTGGAGACAAAAGTAAGTTTCTAACTCTAAGTGAAAGCAAATCAGGGAATGTAACTTTTGGAAATGATGCACCGAGAACAATAAAAGGTAAAGGAATAGTAAGTCTGAGTAATGGCAAAGGAAAAGCTCGAGATGTGTTGTTTGTAGATGCTCTGAAACATAACCTAATAAGTGTTAGTCAAGTTTATGACAGAGGATGTAAAGTTGTTTTTACTTTTAAAGATTGTAAAATAAAGTCTGTGAATTCAAGACAGTTGGTTGCAAAAGGGATCGGAACAAAAAACAATGTCTATGTGTTAAAAGAAGAAAAAGAAGAATGCCAATTAAGCAAATATGATGAAATTTGGCTATGGCATAGGAGACTTGGACACCTAAATTTTGATCATATAATCAAGCATAGAAACAATGGGGTGGTAAAATATCTTCCAAAGATATCAAAGCCATATGACTCTATTTGTAAACCTTGCCAGATAGGAAATCTTACTCATACACAATTCAAATCTAAAAACTTTCCTTCAAAAGAAAAACCTCTCCAGTTAGTACATACAGATTTATGTGGACCATCAAAAAAATAAGGTACAGGAAAAGAAAACTATTTTATGTTGATTATTGATGATTATTCTAGACTAACATGGGTTTCCTTTTTGAAGGAAAAATATGAATCATTTGAAAAATTCAAAGTGTTTAAGGCTCTGACTGAGAATCAAATAGGAAAAATATTGAAGGTAGTAAGGTCTGATAGAGGAGGAGAGTTCAGTTCATGGAACTTCAAAGAGTTCTGTGACAAACATGGAATCAAATGAGAATACACTATTCCAAGGACTCCACAGAAAAATGGAGTAGTTGAGAGGCAAAATAGATCAGTTCAATAGATGGCAAGATCAATGATGAATGAAAGGAATATTGCTCAAACATATTGGGTGGAAGCAATCCATACAACTATTCATATCCTTAAAAAATCTCATCCCAGGCCACACAATGACAAGACTCCTTATGAACTATGGTTTGGAAGACCTTCTTCAATCAAGCATTTTAAAGTATTTGGGAGTAAATGTTACATCAAGAATAATGATGAAAATATTGGCAAATATGATGACAGGGCTGATGAAGGTATCTTCTTAGGTTATGCTACAAACAGTAAAAGATACAGATGTTATAATAAGAGGCTGCATAAATTGGTTGATTGTATCGACATAAAAGTTGATGAAGAAATCCCAGTACATAATGTAAGCAGTGTTGAACCAAGCACAAAAGATATAGTTTAAGTTGAAGATGAACAGGTCCAAGGATCAGAAAGAGAAGAATCTGAATGAGATGAAGACAAAAATACTCAGGCTGACACAAATTAGTAGAAAGAAACAAAAACACCTCTCAGAATAGTTAGAAATAATCATCCTGAAAATCAGATAATTGGAGATATAAATAAAGGAGTTTAGACAAGAAGGAAATTGATTAAAGACTCAGAACAATCTCAGGTTGCCTTTCTATCTATGATTGAACCTAAAAAAAATTATGAAGCCAACAATCATGATGATTGGATTAGAGCTATGAATGAAGAGCTTGATCAGATTGAGAAGAACAATACTTAGGAGCTTGTTCCTAGACCTGAAGATAAGAATGCAATAGGCTCCAAATGGGTGTTCAAGAATAAAATGAATGAAAAAGGACAAGTTGTTAGGAATAAAGCTAGATTGGTCTATAAAGGGCATGCACAAGTTGAAGGACAAGATTTTGATGAAACCTCTGCACCAACGGCAAGATTGGAAGCCATCAGAATGTTTCTTACATATTCATGTCATAATAACTTTAAAGTGTATTAGATGGATGTTAAGTCAACATTTCTTAATGGAGATCTAGAGGAAGAAGTATATATGGAGCAACCTAAAGGATTCTCATTGACAGATAATCCTGGCTATGTCTACAAACTGAAGAAGGCTTTATATGGACTGAAACAAGCACCATGAGATTGGTATTATAGACTGGACAAATTTTTACAAGAAAAAGGGTTCAAGAAAGGTATTGTTGACAACAATCTCTACATCAAGTCTGAAGGTGATGATTTACTAGTTGTTTTGGTTTATGTAGATGACATTATTTTTGGTTGTACTAATGATTCCTCTGTTCAATGGTTTACTAATTATATTAAAACAAAGTTTGAGATGTCCATGATAGGAGAATGGTCATATTTTCTTGGCTTACAAGTAAATCAGAGTTCTGCAGGAATATTTATCTCTCAAGAAAAATATTTTAAAGAGATGTTGAAGAAATTTTAGATGGAAGATTCTTCTCCTGTTAGTACACCTATGGTGGTCGGTTGCAATCTCAGTAAAGATAATATTTCACCTGATGTTGATCAAAGGACATATCGATCAATGATAGGCAGTCTTCTGTACATCACAACATCCTGTCCTGATATAATGCAAGTTGTTTGAATGGTAGGTCGTTATAAGTCTACTACTAAATAGAGTCATTTAGTATATGTAATGAGGATATTCAAATACTTGAAGGCCACAATGACTTATGGTCTGTGGTATCCTAGAAATTAGAATTTTCAGTTAACTGCTTATTCATATGTTGATTGGGCAAATTGTGTGGATGAGAGAAAGAGCACCAGTGGAGGTGCATTCTTCCTGGGTGACTTGTTAGTAGCATGGATTAGTAATAAATAGGTATCTATTTCCTTATCAACTACAGAGGCAAAATACATTGTTGTTGCTACTTGCTGCACTCAAATTTTATGTATGATACAAACTCTTACAGATTTGAAGGTAACTTATACTGATTATATCTCACTTCACTGTGATAACACCAGTGCCATTAGTGTCTCCAAGAATCATGTACTTCATTTAAAGACTAAGAATATACCAATAAAATACCATTTTCTCAGTGAACAAGTTACAAATGCATTTGTTCAGCTGAATTATATTCCTTCCACAGAACAGATAGCTGACATCTTTACTAAACCGTTAGCAGTGACACCTTTTGGATATCTTCGTCAAAAGTTGGGAGTTATATCGTCTTTCGTCTAATTTGTTCACCTTGTTAGGGGGAGTATGTTCTTGTTTCATATTTGATACCTTCGAGATGTACTACAATAGCTTAGGAAGAGCGTGTTTCTTCTTTGACATTGATGTCAAAGGAGGAGAAAAAGTGTGGTAATGGTAAGGATGCTACAATGGTATGGTTGGATGTCCAGGTAGAATAATGCAGTTCTTCAAGTTCTTCAAGGTTGCCATCAATGCCAAAGGGGGATATTGTTGGCATATTTACACACAGAAGGCAGAGTATGCTTGTTTTTCATTGATGGAAATATCAACACGATGAGAGTATACTTGTTTTCCAATGATAGAAATATCAACAATGCAACGATAATGGCATGGAAAGAACATAAGTGTAATCTTAGGAGGAGGAGAAACAGTGATCGTTGGATCATCCATCCCAAATTCCCGATGGTTGTTAGATATAAATTCAGAAAGGAGGAGCACATAGAAGAGGATAAAAAATATCAGACGTTGGATCTGAGCGCTGAGGACCAACATCCGTTGGATCCTGTATAACTACAAAAACAATAAGACTGAGCCATCCTCCAACTCCATGAAATATGAAGTCGTGAAATGATATGGACTGTCGATCCAAGAAGGAAACGTGGAAAGAGATCAGTATTTCGCTGACTGAAGGGTCAAAGGAAGGAGGTGCTCTAACCTCCAAAGTCGTGAAACACAAATTTGCGACATGATTTGAGTCATCGGATTGAGGAGAGATATGGACCATTGATTTTCCAGGGAGACGGGATGCGAAGTCACGAAACAATCCTAGCCATTGGAGCCCGAGGACACATGGCGAGTGATTGGAATTTTGTTGACTTTCACATTAGAGGAGTCAAAGGAGCGTGGTGTGGAAACTTGCGATACACAAAGTCATGAAACAATCTTAGCCATTGGAGCGAGGGGACACGTGGCGAGTGATTGGAATTTTTTTGATCTATACATTGGAGGAGTCAAAGTGATATGACATAGGAACTCATGATATGCGAAGTTGCAAAATGATCTAGACCATCAGATAACTGAATTTATGGACTGTTGATCTGGAAAACAAAGCGCTTGAATGTTTGCCCCATGGTCATAGCCAAGGTCACATCATCAAAGGCTGGAGGAAGGATCTAGTCCAGCTAAGCTCCATTTTAGAGATCACAACTTGGGAGAGTCGAGACACCTTATACCAAGATCGTCAAAATCACAAGTCATGAAGAGCCTTCTAGATAAGAATTTGGTCACCACCAGTGGTCATGAGAAGGGAAGGAACTAGCAGCTAAGATCCATTTCGGAGATCGCGACATCGGAGAGTCGAGATGTCTCATCACAAGATTTCCAAAACATGAAATCACGAAATAACTTTCTGTTTAGCATTTGGTCACAACTAGTGGGTAGACAGGATAAATGTAACTCCCTACAGGTGTAATCCAATGGTGCTTATTAATCTAGAATTTGATCGAAGGGCTACGTTTTCACTTCACGGTTAATTGTTCAGTTACGATTCAGTTAGCATAACTGAATCATAGTTCTTGGACGTTTGGCGATTCAGTTGCTGATGAATTTATTCAGAGATTCAAGGTGTAACTGAATTGGTGGATATCATAAAAGAGAAATGTCGTGACTATGTGAGGTTGGTTGTTCTCACTGAAAAATGAGTTGAACTGGGAGAAAGGAAAATCACAGTATGCACAGTGTGAGATCAAAATCAGAGATGAGAAATAGAAGTTGAACAGAACAGAAAAGGTGAAGAGATAAGAATGAACACATACCAAAGAGCTTGAGAGGAACATAAAAAGAATATATAGAAATAGACAACAAGTCAAACCAAGTATGAACAGAGCAGAAGAATAGTGAAACAGAGAAGAATTGAAGAACAAAGAAGAAGTGGTAAGAATTGATATATCTGTATTGTTGGTTATTCAATCATTTATTTATAATCAGGGAGGTAGGGAGGTGCTAGGGAGGATTGTATTCCTATGTTATTCAAGTTGGTGCTTGAATAATGGAAGTTGAAGCTTTCATCTAGTTGTGGCTAGAAAACAGGGTGGCAGGGTGGTTCTTGGGAAAACAAAAAGTTTTTTGTATGCAAGTTCGTGCTTGTATAAGTGGAAGTAGGTACTTCCATCCAGTTGGTGTTGGAACACTTAGGTATTTGGTGCTTCCTTCTAGTGGGTGCTAGAGAAATCAGGTATTTGGTGCTTCCTTTTAGTGGGTGCTAGAGAAATAAGAGGGTTGGTGCTCTCAACAAGTTCAATCTTGTAAAACATAGGTAGTAGCCTCACATTGAGTTGTTTCTCAAAGATAGATGATGTACAGAACTTAAAATACTACCTATCATTTGAAGAAGAAGAGGTTTTCTCCCTTTGTGGGTTTCCTCATGAAAATCTGTCTCTATGTGTATCTTATGTGTGACTGATGTTCATTATTTATGTTGTTCATATCTTGTATAATATTGATGGTCACTTGGAAGAGATTAAAAATTGTTTGAATAGTCATAAATTGTTTAAGCACAGTAACAATTGATTCACCCCCCCCCCCCTCAGTTGTCTTAGTAATTTCAACACCCCAAAGGTGTGGTCATGAATCCTGAAGCTTATTGAAGAATAAGAGTATGAAGGGCATTGCAAATGCATGCAAAACATCCATTGATTCATAGGCATTGTCAAGCCATCTCCAATGGTAGGTGTAATGTCACATGGTTCCTCACATTGAAGATTTATTCCCTCTTAAAGATGAAGTCTAGAAGTATGGCCAAGAATCCATGGATCCAAGGCCAATAATTTATAAGTTGGCCTTAAAGTCAAGTAAAGGAGAAATATTTGCCAAGAAGTTACAAGTCGACTCAAGGTCAAGTAAAAAAGGTCCTTGGAAGGGTATAAATACACATTAAGAACCTCTCACTTTTATCATTCAATATTGTGATCTCTTAGGACAATATTGGAAGCGAATTTCAGAAGGAAAATGAAGTGAAGAAGGGCGAAATTCTCTGGGAAGATGAAGTCTTGTGATGATGTGTTCTAAGTTATGTTCTTTAAAGGTCATCTTTCCATTTTTTCTATAACCTTTTTTATAGAATTATTCAGATAATGAAGCTTAGATTTTTGTGAGAAGTCATATCAAGGTACATGTGGTACAAATTTTAGCTTCTGGGTCTTTGTACTTTTGGAGATACACTATGTGGAAGATATGATTTTTGACTAGTCATGTAACTAGTCTCAAACAAGTGTTTCGAGTAAATAGTCATACATTATTCATAGAGGATCCAAATTTTTTGATACCAATTGCATTGGAAAGAGTACATATTTTAGTATTTTTTTTGTGAGTTTCAGAATCATATATAAAATATTGAGTGTGTGACATGTTGTACAAGTGCACTCTCTAAAATAGGCCAGAATTCAAGAAGGTCTTCCATTTTCTCTATACATATTTTTCAATGATGTATCATGGAGAAAAACTTGGAGGAATTTCAGAGAAGATATCAAAGAATATTAGGTACAAGTTTCATACCTTGATTCATTACATGTACGGAGGTATGCTTGTTGGAAGTTAGGTTTTGTGGCTAATCCAGAAACTAGTGTGAAACATGTGTTCAATATAAATTTAAGAAGTGATGTTAGGGTTTATATGTGGACCCATGTGGACCTAATATATTTATGTGGATCCGCTTTCTAAGTGGACCCAAGTTGATGATGTTCATTTAGCTTTGATGATGTTGATGCATCAATTGTGGTGGATCTTGTTTTGATGATGATGATGTATCAATTATAGTGGATCTAGTATTCATGATGATGATGTAGCCATTATGGTTGATCTAGTTTTGATGATTATGATGATGTATCAATTTTGATGAGGATGTATCAGTATTAGTGACTGTACCACTGATAGGTTGAGTCTCCATTTATATTTTAGGGAGGAAGGAAGGGGAAATGAAAGGGGGTTAGAGCCTCCTTTCAATTGGTGTTGGAGAATACAAGGAGTCGCAACTTCCTTCCAATTGGAGTTGGAGAATGCAAGGAGTTGTAGCTTCCTTTAGGTTGGATCTTCCTTCCAGTTGGAGCTGGAGAATTTAGGGAGTTGTAGCTCCCTTCATATTGGAGCTTGTAAATATGTGGTTGGTTCCTCCTTCCAGTTTGTGCTGGAGAAGTTTGAAAGTTGGTGCTTCCTGTGGATGTAATATTCAAGATATATATTAAAAATCATTCTGTGTTTTTATCCCATTTGGGTTTCCACGTAAAACGCTTGTGTACTTGTTATATCAAATTTTTCATCACCCCATGAAACTTGCTTGGATAGCCTTTCCAGTTCCCTATGCAGACTTGAAGTTCCCTTTTGCACTTCCCATATTGAAAAAATCAATTTTTTTCACATATACATGCCCTACCAGTTAGACAACATGTGTATACACAAGTTGCACCAATATATCCTACGTACATCAATATTGGTGCTCAAAATTAAAAAATGTGTCAGGTTTCCATGTCATGTCAGGGGATCCATGATCGTTGACCTTCCATATACTGGAAATGTTCCGACCTTTCCCTTCAGTTCCACTTGAATGCTATAAATTGGGCCATATCCAAACTGTGGAGGAGGATATTATTCAACTTTTGAGAGAAAAGATACTCGAGAGAAATTTTCACTTCACATTGAGTCTACATCCCTTTATCCTTGAAAGTATGAACACATTGTTCAACCCCCAAGATCTTCCTTATTTGATGGAGAACCTCATTGTATCCTTTATATGTAGACTTACACCTTTGGCAGATCATGTAGAAGACATGTAGAATAAGTTTACAGTAGAATCTTTCCTAAGTTGTTGCTATCGTTCATTGGACTAGTACCTATATGACTTCAGTGATCATGTGAGATCAGATTGTACTCCATTGTATACATATATCTTCATATTTATTTTGAGACTTGTTTCCACTAGGCCTTGTTCATGACTATGATAGCCTATGGCATGTGTCTACTTTGTATTGCCTATTCATGGCCATGAACAACTATTTGGTACATTTCCACATGGAACTGCAGTGCAATTTAAATTGGAAACCATGTGTACAAAGTCATTATGGATTGTAATATTCACATGAGTAACTAGCACTTCCAACTGAGTCTCCATTACTCCACTTCTGGGAACTATAATGAATTTCGACCATCGTAGATACTCCTCTGACCTCACACATTAGGGGGAATCTATTATAGAAAATTTTGCCTCACCCCATGCAACTTGCTTGGATGGCCTTTCCATTTCCCTATGTAGACTTGAAGTCCCCTTTTTCACTTCGTAGAGCCAAAAAATCATATTTTTCCACATATATGCACCCTACCAGTTAGAAAGCATGAGTATATGCATGTTTCACCACTACAACCCGCGTACATCGAGTTTGGTGCTCAAAATTAGAAATTGTGTCATGTTTCCATGTCACGTCACGAGATCCATGATCCTTGACCTTCCATATACTGGAAATGTTCTGACTCATCCCTTTAGTTTCACTTGAAGGATATAAATTAGTCCATATCCAAACCGTGGAGGAGGCGATATTTCAACTTTTGAGAGAAAATATACTCTGAATAAATTTTCATTTCACATTGAGTTTGCATCCCTTTATCCTTGAAAGTCTGAACACATTGCTCAACCCCCAATATCTTCCTTCTTTGATGGAGAACCTCATATGCTCCTTTATATTATATGGTGGAGGATTGAAGTGGTAGAGGCCTAGATGGAGGGACTTATTTTCTCGGTCCCGAGATGTGCCAACACATAAGTTTGTCACTTATACACTTATGTTGATCATTTTTAATAGAAATACTATTTTCTCGTCCAATTAATATCTTGAAAATATTTGATTATTATTGCATGGGCGTATTTTTCATGAATGTTAATGGATTATGATATTTTATATGATAACATTATATATTATCACCATATGCTTGCGTATATTAGTTATTGAGGACAAGTTGCAGGTATAAATATTTGAGTCATGTGCTCAACGATGGTCTTCATCGAACGTTCAAATGAGGTAGGCTCATGATCTTGTCTTGTTAGCATTTTCATTTATATAGAATACTTGGGATTAGAGTTGATTTATGTAGTCATTCTGTCTTTAGTGGTTTACCCCATGCCATAGAGTGATTTTCATTGTAACAGTATTGTGCATATGTGGTTATATGTTTATGATATGTTAAATCCAATCATAAGTGAATTGAATTGTTGATAACGTAATGTTTACATTTTATGGTTGAAATGGTGAAAAGTGTACAATATTGATTCAATGCCGTCGCCCCCCCATTATTGGTGAATATTCCAACAATGTCACTTATGGAATAGAACCTGGGACTTGATAAGGATAACATTCCATGACATAATCACTCAGGATAGACCCAATTGACATTTTTGTTTTTGTTTTATTTTTTTATTTTTGTTTTATTTATCTCTGATCTAAGGGTTTATTTTGGTTCTTTTGATGCAAAAATATGGGTTTTTAGGGATAGAGTTCTTTTTTTGAGGTCATAGTTCTCGCCATGTCAATAACTATGTCTTGCCTTAAATATTATATTTAATAGGTTGACTTAAATATTATGTCATTATGTGACATTTGAAAAATGATAATATGATTGACTTGAATGTAATGTCACATTGTGTTAACTAGGTCTAGCTTGAGTGGTTGTGTGATGGAGTTTTATCCACTTCACCTAGGTTCTATTCTCACAAGTGAAAGAAAAAACTTTGATCTTCTTCAAAATATCGTTTACCTTGTGTACCACCTCAAAATGACGAGAAGTGTCCAATGGGTTTCCCTAGGAAATTCATTATATAGAAAAATGTAATGTCATGTTGTGATATTTAAAGAGTAATAATTTAAGAGGTTATGTTTAAGGTTTATATATAGTTGAATTTCAATGTTATGTCGCATTGCCAATTTTGAGAGAAATAATTTAAGAGCTTGACCTCAATATTATGTGACATTGCGATAATTAAAACATAATACTATAAGTGACTTTAATGAAATGTCTTATTGTGAAATTTAAAAATAATAATATGGTTGTCTTTAATGAAAAATAACATTGCAACATTGAAGATGAATAATTTAAGAGGTTTTCATTGATATTGATAATATGGTGTTCTTCAATGTTATTGCACATTACAACATTTCAACAATAATAATGTGGGAAGTCGATATAATATGTCTATCTTTATGATTGACCATATTGTAATTGAACATTGTGATTATATATTTTTGTGACCATATAAGAGGATTACTTCAACATTATGTCACATTACATCATTAAGACGTTTATTTCAATATTATGTCACATTATAATATTGAGAGGTTGAATTTAAAATTATGTCTTATTGTAACGTTAAGAGGTTGACTTCAATGAAATTTCACTTGTGACATTAAGAGGTTGACAATATGGTTAACTTCAATATTATATGACATCGTGATATTCATGAGAAATAATTTAATAGGTTTTCTTAAATATCATGTCACATTGCGACATTTCAAAGTAATAATATGGTTGACTTCAATGTTATGTCACTCTAACATTTAAAGAACAATAATATAAGAGGTTATGTTTAAGGTTGACAATATGGTTGACTTTAATGTTTTGGCATATTGTGACATTTCAACAATAACAATTTAATAGGTGGACATTTAATTGACTTTGGTGGATTATGGATGACTATGGTCAAAGATATTTGACTATGGTTAAGAATGATTGGCAATGGTTGAACTTGGTTGACTTTTGTTAATTATGGTTGACTTTCACTAACTATAGTTACAATTTTGTGGACAATATGGATATTGGTTGACCATGGTGAACCTTGGTTAAGCATGATTGACTTTGGTTAACAATGGTTGACTATGGAATGTGATTGACTTTGGTTGTTTATGGGTGACTTTATTTGACTATAATTAACTACAATTGACTTTGATTAACTTTGGTATACTTTGGGAAACAACTGTTGACTTTGTAACAATATGATTGACTTCAAGATTATGTCACATTATGTTATTAAGAGGTTGGATTATATAACATTGTGATGAAGAGGATTTCAATTTCCACATTGTGACATTAAGAGGTTAACTTCAATATTATGTCACATTGTGACATTAAGAGGTTGGCTTTCAATATTATGATATTAAGAGGTTGACTTCAATATTATATCACATTGTGATATTAATAGGTTGACTTCAATATTGTGTCAAATTGTGATATTAAGAGGTTGAATTCAAAAATATGTCACATTATGACATTAAGATATTGACTTTGACAAAATATCACATTGTGACATTATGGGTGACCATAATATTATATCACATTGTGGCATTATGAGGTTGACTTGCATATTATTTTACATTACAAGATTAAGAGATTAATAATATGGCCTACTTCAATGTTATATGACATTGTGACATTTCAAAAGAAATAGTTTAAGAGATTTACTTCAATACTATATCACATTGTGACATTTCAAATTAATAATATGGTTGACTTCAATATTATTTAATATTGTGACATTTTTTGAAAAATAAGATGTACTTTTTGAGGTTGACAACATATTTGACTTTGATGTTATCTTATATTGCAATATTGTATGTTATGGTATATTACAATATTATGAAATTTTAAAATTAATGATACAATAGACCTTTAAATAATATCATGTTGAGATATTTTAAAAGTAATCATTTGAAAAGTTATGTTTATGGTCGACATTATATAATTAATTTTCAATAAGATGTTATATTAAAGAAACTGATATAGTTGAATTTTACAATATTATAGATTGAAAAAACAAATGTTTGTTAGTAAAAAAGAGGAAGTTTCTATAAAAATGGTAAACTCCCTTCATTAACATCATGATTTGATGCAATTAATTTTACTTTGTCATGCAATTGGTTTTTCGTACATTATATATTTTGACATTTTTCATTCCATATTGTATGCTGACAATGCACATCTCAATTTAGAAAGTAAGTGAGATATTATGCCCCATTAAGTCGTAATGTGATCGATTCATCCTACTATTTATGATTATGCACTACCAAGAAAGTTGATAGCTTATTGCTATTGTGTCCACTTCATGGAGGCATTTTCCACCGGATGGATTCAAATGGGCATACATTTCTTCCCAACCACTCACTACTACAATATCAATTAAGTATTGAGACGTTGTCAACCCTAGGAAACTATTTTTTACTTCGAAAGGTTTTGATGTAGGGTTGAAAGGAACATATATTATTTTTTTGAGTTGCCCAGCTTTACAAGAATTATTGCCATATCCATGGTGGCCAACGCTATGTGGAGAAGTTGAATAGATGTATCTCTCCTTGGCGATTATTTTTTTTAATGCCAATAATATACTCTTATAATCTTGGCTATGCCCCTAGGAGTCATGGCCAAGTCAAGTCTCGAAATATCCTAGACATGCGGCACCGTGATGGTTCCCCCTCTGCAGCGAAACCAACCGAAGGTACTTTTCCTAGACCGTGCATCTTCACTTAGAGCATACCCATACTTCATTTTGGGCTACATGAAAGTCACACACTCTCTCTATACGAATCACTTGTATACTTAAGGAATTGTGAATACATTCAACACTTAACCATTTTGAGTATACGGATACAAAACATGTAAAGCACAAAGACAGATACAAGATATAAGTGCAGGTGACATTGACAATGCCTAACACCTAGATTTTTTTATTATGGAATACAATGCTACACTACAAGATCACTTCTGGTTCGGTTATAATGGTTGGGAAGAGTCATGCAACTCACCTCAAACCACCAAGATTATCCAACTCTCACTTTTCTCATTCACAAATATCCACCCACTTCACTGTCATGCCTTGTTTTCCAAATCCATGCTCTACCCCATCGTGCACCAACCTCAAACATGTCTACCTGAACTCACCCTTTTTTGCTATGTCCAGTTTATCTCTCATTTTCTTGGTCAATTCGTTCATGCCTTGAATCACTTGCCTCTTGGTTCTTTTATATGCGCCAATTGTTGCATCCCCTGCAAATCATCACGTCCATTTGTAGAATGATGCTCCCTTTTGCACAATGATTCTCTTTGAACTGGCACATGATTGGACCAATGCACCACATCACATGCTCACATCCTTTTCCTTGTTCGTGTCCCTTGTGTTGGCTAACTCCAACTCATCACGGGATGTGACGTGAGTTCGGGTCAACCTCCCCATTGCGCCCCATGTGACCAAGGCATATGGGTCCACTTCTTATGCATGCACCCAAGTCACCCCACATGTTCTCTTGTGCAACTCAAGTATTAACCTTCTATTGCAAGGAAAATGAGGTGTGTCACCCCTTGGGTCTGCATGTCCCTAACGTGTGCCCAAGGTACTCCTGCCCTTTCTTATAAGATAACTTGTGCCCAACCAATCACATCCTTGTGTTCGTCGACCAAATCGAATATGAATCTACCCAAGGAACACATCCTCAGTGGGTGTGGGTGTTGTAGAGGGATTTACAATTACTCCCCCACGAGGATACACTACTTGATTGTTAGTCTTTATTAAGAAAAGGAGGACCATGATGAACATTTGCGATGAACATTTAATAAATAAAAATTATATACATAGAAGAAAAAGGAAACAACAAACATTCTCGATAAACATTTAATCAATGAAAAATTATATACATAAAAGAGAAAGGAAACATTATATGAGCAATTCATCAATTGATTTAGTCTTTTCATTTTGAACTTAGAATGTAATGTTTTTCCAATGTAAATATTGTTTGTTTTTTAACTTTCTTACATGGCTTTATATAACAATAATAATAATCTAATTTTAGGGTCGCGTCCAAGCCAGACACCAAATTAGTGTATGGGACTCCCTTTTTTGTGGGACAAGGGACCCCCTCTACACAACGATTTGACTGCTAAATTCTACAGAGCTATACATACCCTATCCCCCTCTGGATATGAACTTGTGACCTCTTAGGAGGAAACACACGTTCTTAACCATTAGGCCCACTCAGGTTGTATTTATTTGTATGAGCAATTTGTCATTTGATTTAGTCTTTTCATTTTGAACTTAGAATGTAATTTTTTGTCAATGTAAATATTGTTTGTTTTAACTTTATTACATGGATTTATATATTTATTTGTATATGGTTTTTATGTAAGAATTACTAAAATATTTTTTGAATTTAACTAGTTTTTGATTTTTTATTAAATTAGTTTTTGATGTTTAATTTGAATATTTTGGTTTTCGGTTGAGAATTTGGTTTAAATTTTATAGTAATATATAGAAATTTTTATATTATCTGAGTGGACCTAATGGTTAAGAGCATGTGTTTGTATGTATATGTATATATATATATATATATATATATATATATATATATATATATATATATAGAATAACCAACCCTTGGTATGATAAAGAATGTAAAATTGCTAGGAAAACCATTAGGGATGCTTCTAATGAGTCTTTAAAACTCAATAAGATCAATACGTACAAAGCCCTAATTAAAAGGATAAAAGGTACTATACCAATAAAAGGCAAGAGATTCCCCAAGGTGTAAGATAGTCGGTGACAGAGTCTGTTGTTAAGGCACTCCATGATGTTAAAGTCACCGGTTCGAAACCTACGGGGACAAAAAATCCAGACATGTTAAGGGTTGGTGTGGCTTAGGCCGGGTGTGATCCCCGGGTGATTTTGACAGCTTAGATGCCCATGAGTCGCGGTTTATCAAGCCACAGGCTAGTCCCGTAGGTCACAGACAAAATAGCAAACAAAAAAATAAAATAAAAGGCAAGAGAAACTTTCAAAACTATATAAGTTGGATCCTAAGAAGTTATGGAGCCAAATTCTAAAACGAAATACTAAAGAAAATAATAGGATTCCCTTAAGGGACTGGAATTCCTACCTTAAAAGAATTTACGAGTTCCCTAATGCCATGGACACCATTCCTATTGTCCCTACAACTAAATAATTTTTTTCTTTAGATGACATAGATTTCAGGGTTAACTTGCTTGCAAATGGGAAAGCTAAGGACATTTAAGGATACCAAGATGAAATTTTTAAAATCGGAGGGCCAATCCTTATCCCTCACATACAAAATCTCTTAAATTTAGCAGTCAAGCAGGGCTTCCCTAAACCATAGATGCAAAGCCTCATTGTTCCTATTTTTAAAAATGGGGATAAACATTCCCTCTAATTATAGGACCATTATGATTAGCCCAATTTTAGCCAATATTTATGGAATTCTTTTGGAAAAGAAGATTAGCCTTTGGCTAGAAAGTCACGGTAAAAAAGATAAAGGCCAGGATAGGTTTAGTAGATATCATTCAACTATGGACCATCTTGTTACCTTTAGGATCATTGCAGAGGAGTTCCACAATACTAAAAAAAATATTTTTTGTTGTTTTGTTGACTTTAGAAAAACTTTTGACATGGTTCATAGGAATAACCTTTGGAATAGGTTGGAAGAGATAAAAGTGCCTCTTGAGTTGAGGGTTGTTGCAATAAGGATGTATGTGAATGTTATTGCTAAGTTTAAAAACACTGAGGGTTGGTAAAAATATATTAAATGCAATATCAAAGTCAAACAAGGTTGTCCCTTGTCCCCTACCAGTTTTGGCATATACATTGACAAGTTAGAAGATTGCTTGGAAAAAGCAGGTTGTGTCATTAATTAGGTTTTTTACGACGTTCACCCTTTTTAAACATTAATTAGAATAATGATAAATACTTAAATATCATGAATGTCATACTTTTTCCATTAAATTTTTTTATTTAACTGATATAAATAGTGTCAAACATCTATGTGAACAAAGTATCAGAATCAAAATATTGAAATCGTTCATTGAAACTTTTGTTGCTATATAATAAAACGTAAGGATGAAAAAGAGAAGTCATGCATGGAGGAGTATCTGCATTACAATAGTAACTAACATTGAAGTCATCCATTGCAGTATATGATGCCTTGAATTAGAGTGATTTTAATATTGGTTTCTTAATGTTTGAATTATCAAAGCAAGATCATTGATTCATGAACAAATATTGTTATACACACTGTAACTTGTTTATAATTTTGTAGAAACTTAATATTTGGAAAAGGAACAACTTGGTATTTGTAGTTCTAGTGGATTAGTTAGGAATATAAGCAAGGAAAGATAAATAAAATACAAGAAAATACATCTATATAAACAATAAAAAATACATCTATAGTAACAACAAGATTTTATAGGCTTCATTACATGCAATACCATGGGCTCGAAAACCATGACTATAGATTTAAAACTCTTTGGATCATTCGTGATTCAAGGTTAACCTAACAATCCCCCTTTTAAACTTGAATTAAATTCTTGAAATCCACCCCTCTTTAAAGCTTATAACTAGAGTATTTGGAAATCATGCATTCCCCCCTATCACTTTAGAATTTACTTTATGAGGGGTACGCGTGCCTAACCAGGTCTTACAATCATATGCCCATTTACATGTAATTTAAATTTTTTTATCTTCAAAGTAAATTATTGTTTTTATTACCTCAAGAACTCTGGGAATGACCATTGATTCTTTGACTGGCACTTACAAATGCCATCGTTATCTTTCCTTGCCATGTTTGTCTTCCACCATGTGTTGCACAAACTCATGTTGTCTTCAAACCCTTGGGTTCTAGAACTATATCAAGGCAACAGATCCGCATTCATGCTCACATCTCCATGCTTCTTTATCACTATATGCATTATATCATGCCTTTCCATTACTTCTCAAGATGAACCATCATGCCAATGGATGCATCCATATTCATGATAGTCTCATGCAACAACTAACCTAACTTTAAAAACCTATTCTTATGGCGTATGCAGATATTATTGAGCATTGTTTCTTATCGTGTGATTTGTTGTCATGGAGTAACTCCACCAGCACCGGAATTGTGCCAAAGGCACCGAACTCGCATACCACCATCGTGTACCCACTATGGAGCACCTCTACCATGGGCTTGATCACCCCTTTTCTTCTTTAACAATGACTCATCTTCTATTGAGAATGGGAATAGATCCTTCCTTAGGTTCCATGCATTTTCTATATTTTTGTGGCTTGTGTATCAACATATCTTGGCTCTTGTATTTGTTCCCTTGACTCAGCTACCTTTCAGACTCTCATTTCCCATGTCTAGTATTTTCTCTTGAGAGGCTTTCACAACCACACCCTTGGTTGTTTCCTTTAAACTCTATGTAGATGGAAGCCTATAGGTCCTCTTGCCCTCAATCTAGTCCTTTGGCTCTCTTATTTCACAACTCTAGAATTATCCACCCATTCGCCTCCATTCAACAAACCAAATCAAAGATCATCATTAGGGTTGTCACTCTCCAACAATTCCCACGTTCTTCCTCCTTCACCATATTTTCCTCTATTTCTTGGAATCCTCGAAGCATGTTAAACACAACATTCCTCTCCTCATCGTTTCCTATGTTATGGTTGTTCCATGACCCCTAACCTTGATTTGATACTCGTTGTTAGGAATGTGTGTGTATGTGAGAGAGAGAGAGAGACATAGAGAGAGAGAGAGAGAGAGAGAGATTAATAACGTAACATAGGCACGAGAAAAATATCAAGGCACATGGCACCATTAATTATCTGGGAAAACCCTTATGGGAAAAACCCGTCAAAGATATCTTTGTTCCATTGACCAAATATGGCTAAGTGGCCAAGTGATCTGTTGTTCCTGAGATTAATATTAAGGCTCAAAGAGTAATGTCAAGCATCAGGATGTTTTATGAAAATGTTTTAAATGAGTGCTTTTCCTATCTTTAGTTATATCATAAATAATCCTTTAATGAAATTAATAATAGGACAGTACAAAGGCTATATTTCGTTGTCTGAGTCACAATTATAATCTCAAATTCTATGAAGGAAGAGTACAAAACTATTAAACAAATCTAGGCATCAATTGCAGATGAATCTCACCTTGTTTGCAGTGGAAGAAAAGTAGAGAACGCACCCTTGAACAAGATATAAAATACAATAATTCACACAGCTTGCAGGTCTTGTTTTACTCACAGTAAATACAGAGGAAAAACTGCTTACTTAATGAATTGTTGATATAATATGATTACAGTAGTTGTAATACTAAATTGCAACCAATCACTTATCAAGGAATTACATAAATAAAATTAGAGATATGGAAATACAGAAGAAACACATAACTGAAACTGAACGAAAATTAGAATCTCTGTCTGCACTTGTATTAATACTAAAATAGGAGAGTTTTTTCTATTACATCCAGCAAGAAGCGGCCTTGAATAGATCTGAAATCTATCTATTTATACAAAAATTATCACAACTCAAAAACCATTGGAAATTCATAAAACATCTCCTAAAAACATAATGTAATTCGAATGAAATGACATCAGGCTGATATTGTTTGAGCCGACTCTTTCATCTGTCTCTTCATTTGCTCGTAGATGCACTCATTTTCCTTTGTTATTTGAATTGGTCACACATGTCCATTGAGGCCACCATAATTATAAGTTCATTGTTATCATCATATGATTCCATTTCTATATATTCTTCGGATGCATTTACTGGAAAAAGAATATCAGTTGAAAATATGGAGGGAGTGATAATGTGACAGACAGCTCAGCATTGGCACGTTATGCGATGGCTAACAGTTATGAGAAAGAGTAAATTCTCATGAATAGGATTACATGGGGACAAGTGTAGGTGGGGAGGTAAACGAGGTAACTGATGTTGAAGGTGTGATAGGCTGGAGGGTGAACGTGATACATGACATGGATGACATGTGTTTCTCTAGTGTCCTTTAATGTTTCTCTATTTTGTCGAGGCATGAGGGGGTGGTTTGAGGTAACCCACTTTTTTTCCTGCAATGCACCTAGTGATGCCACATAGCTCTTTTACTATACCATGGTTTCAATTGTGGGACCGCTTAGGAATTTTATCATTCAAGCATGTTGCGTCCCTGCAATGAAACGTGGCCATTGATTTGGTCGCGATCTGCGATCTAGGTGCACCTGCTAAATTTAGTGCCACCACTAAGGTTTATCTGCCTGCCAACTTTAGGATCATTCTAAGAACACTTGGAGATGGCGCTATTTTGGAGTTGAAAAAGAACACTTCCTAGAGGATGATCTAACGCGGTGGTCTGACGTCACTATGTTGATGTGTCATGAAAAGAGAATTGACATGTGTTGGCTCCTGCTAGATTCCAGGCTTCATGATTGATGAGAGCGCCACATATTTGAACTGATGACTGCCATGTACTTTGGCACTTCATAGATCGAGGGTGGTCTGCATGTAGAGCTGGAGCTCCGAAGTGAATGACGATCGTCAATCTGAGGAGGACACGAGACAAGGATTTGTGGACTCTAGGAGAAACTACTTCGGAGGAAAACAGGAGTGGGGAAGTTGAACTCCCGAAGCCCGTATTCCCGAAGTGAATATTGACCGTCTGTTCCAGAGGATGCGTGGCACCAGATATTCCACTTCAAGGATTTAACACTCCGGAGAGTTTCTTATCCATTTTCTAACTATTTATCCCCTTTTTTGCTATATTTGATCCTTTTGTTATTTTATCTATCTTTCGAACTGATTTATCGTTCCACTAGATTCTGAAATCTGAACCATCAAGTTTTATTGCAACTTTTCATGGCGCCATAATCCTTAAGGAAATCAGATTAGCCTTCCTGTAACAAGAGAGGTCTGTAATCTCTTCACTGAACAAAATTGTTAATCACAATTCAAATCATGAACTTTAACCAATCATACACATCATTAATACTTTGGCGTTCATGATTGTTGGATACAATTAGGGTATAAATCTCCTGAAGGTCAAATTCACAAAGAAGCTAATCTCATATTACTTACTTTTATGTTTTACTTTATCATGTTTTAAAACTTGAATTAGCCTTATGTACTTCAGCATTTCAGTGACTTTGGGGTTTTGGAATGTTTAGAATAGCTGGAATACCCGAAGTGTGAAGTGTAGATTCCAACCTTGTACAATGTTAAGAACCAAACATCAATAAAGCATAGAAAAACCTCAGGAAAAGTACTCAACGCCTTGAAAAAGAGATAATTTCAGATAATAAACCTCTTCGAGGGGGAAACCTCCTTTTACCCCACTTAAATGTTCAAGTACAAGATGATTCAAAATGAAAATGTCTCCTTG
>ML790654.1:105299-126374 GCA_009831015.1 Picea engelmannii | reverse complement strand
AATCCATCTTAGTATCCAACTTAGATTCCATTGAATCCATCTTAGCTTCCATTGAATGCATCTTAGTATCCAACTTAGATTCCATTGAATCCATCTTAGCTTCCATTGAATCCACCTTATTTTGTAGTTCATTTATGTCCCTAAGCATTTCTTCACCTTCATCAAGAGTCTAAGTAGGATTTTCTGGAGGCTTATTTGGTGTAGAAGTTCCCTTTTTGGGTGGCATGTTGTCCAAGTATCACTTTTGAACCTTGATTTTGAGGTGGTTCTGCTAGACAATGTTTCTTTTGTTGTATCTCCCAATTTTTGGCCCTTTTGGGTATGAAAATTTCTCTTATGTAATTCTCTGATATTTCTTCTCTGCAATGCCATAGGTCTGATCAATATTGGATGTGCCAAGTGTAATTTACGGTAACTTCCCCACAACTTGTCGATTTTGGTCCTTTCCAAGAGATCTCACTTGTATAGTGTGCCCCGCACAACATAATTGATATAAAATTCTGAAACTCACACCCAAAATACTACAGACTGTCCATGATCCAATGCAACCAGTCCCACGCAATTTGGATACTCTAGGAAGAAGTTATGATTGTTTTACATGGAACACCTTCTTGAGACTAGTCAATAGGGCTAGTCAGATACCCTGTCTTACACAGGGTGTATCTAAAAATTTAAGATGACCCAGAAGCTGAACTTTTTACCAAAGATACAATACTAATTTCTGTAAATTTCGATGGAGTTCAGGGTCTGAAACCTTACAGAAACGTTTTTATAACGAAAATTCCACAATGACTCCTTTCAGGATGATTCCAGAACCCTATCTTGTACAGGATGTATCTCTGAAAGCATAAGGCCTCGGGAGATGAATTTTTAACCCAACGTACCTTGATCTGTATTCTAAATACCATCCAAGCCGTGTCTTCTGAAACATTGTAGAAAAAAAGTTATAGCGAAAATTCCACAGTGTCTCAGATGTAGCAGCGAAACCCCAAGACCTTGAGCTCTGATACCATATGTTAAGAACCAAACATCAATAAAGCATAGAAAAACCTCAGGAAAAGTACTCAACGCCTTGAAAAAGAGATAATTTCATATAATAAGCCTCTTCGAGGGGGAAACCTCCTTTTATCCCACTTAAATGTTCAAGTACAAGATGATTCAAAATTAAAATGTCTCCTTGGTATATATAGGAGACTAGGAGGAATAATTACAAATAATGGCCTAAAGCCGACATAATTAAAATAACATTACTAATCTAAATTACAACTAATGGTCTAAAGCCGACATAAATAAAATAGCATTACTAATCTAATATGCCCCAATTAAGGGGTAATGAGCCAATATTAGGGCTTAACATACAATATCTACTGCAAACAGATTTTCAGTAACAAAATAGAAAAGATACAATGGAAAATACAAACATTACACAAAGAGTTTTCCCCTGGAAACCCAAAATGGGAAAACCAACATATTCTATATTCATTCATTGTGATACATTGTTTACAATACAATATAGATATAGGAGCCAACGGCATCCAAAACCCTAACCCAATGACCTGGATTAGTCCAAAACCTTATTTCCTTAATCGAAACTAGAAAACCATCGGAAAAAACCATGTTCTGAAAAACCACCTAAATACGTGACATGTTTCACGAGGTAGGTGACATGTTTCCCGAGGAAGAAAAATGTTTTTATGGGGTGCTTTCCCCAAACCCTCGTGTGGGGGGGGTTCTCCCCCCTACACGCCTGGTGCAGACTCTCAAAGGCTACTTCTTGTGCAAAGAATATAACACATACCCAACACGAAGCAAACGTTAGTGACTTTCTTTAAAAATCGAGCAACTTCTACAGTCTGGAGATCATTAAGACCATTTGATAAAATTAGAGTAGCTAATTGATGGTGGATATTGTAAGTGCCTTTTCAACAAGCGATGGATTTATCTTTAAATTTAAAAGGCGAGTCTCCAAGTTTCTTTTTATTTTTGGGTGAAAATTTTATTTCTAAGAGGCAAAATCTAAAGCTCAAAATATCAAAATTAAATGTGTTCCAACACAGAGTCCATCTGGGGATTACGGCTCCCTGTGAGGCGCGAAAGAACAGTAGACCAAGTGCCTTTATTGGGTAAGTGGAGTCATTATTGTTTTTTGAAAAACGGTTTCTAGTTTTATTTAATCATGCATAGAAAAGTGAAATTATCCAAGTCCCAAGACCTTCAAAACATGCTCAATAATAAATTTCAAGTTAGGCCATTTAAATTTTCCTTTTCTTAAAACTGATTTCAGAATTGTTTAAGATAATCAAAATAATTTTAACTAGAATATCAGGCTTCAACCGACTTTGTTTTCTTCAAGGTTTAGCATATCTAACATATTGACTTAGGGAATCCCTAGTTGGTCCAGGATGTACAACTCGTCAGAAAGAGACTAGATAACATAGTATGAAATATAGATATGTATGATAGCCTTACAGATATCGTAGATATTTATTCACTGTCAACGAGCCTGTTCAATACCCTAGTGAAGTTATCTACTTCTCCCATTGAATTTCCTTTCACCACTTCATTTTGTTGAGATGAGGGCAATCGATAAATGAATTTCCTTTCATCATCTCTTTTGGACAAAATGGGGGAAATCGAATTACGAATTTCCTTTCACCATTTGTCTTGGACGATATGGGGGCAATCAGATTATGAATTTCCTTTCACCATCTGTCTTATATTTTAATATTTTTGAAGTGGGGGCAATCAATTTGTTTGTAACATACAAGGGATGATACCTGTTTAAAATCTTTAGGCTAAAAAGAAGGTCTATCAATAATTTTAAGAACGTTCTGAAACCAACTTCCTTCCGATTTTCAGTACATCATAGCCTATGGGAAATTTTTTTTATGGGAATTTTAATCTTTTCAGGGATAAACCTTGAGAGAATTAGTCAGTTTAAAATCTGATATCAGAGATAAAATTGTCAGGATTAGCCTAGACATACTTTTTCAATTAAAATCAAAGGGACATAAAGATTTTCGCCAAAATTTGTTTTGAAAATATGTTTTTAAGTTTTCAGAGCCAAGGTAAGTTTCTTTGTTTCTATGAAGACTAAAGAAAATAAGAAAGGAGAAATAAAATATGAACTGGATAAGAGCTTGGGGATAGGTAAAAAATGACCCAATCACGGTTTTGACAAATTTGAATCAGCAAAAATCCTAATCCTACACAAGTTTGTGTAATTAGTTCAGACTTCTTTTGAGTTTATTTATTATTATTTTTGTTTTCGTTTCAGAGATGGCTTTTCAATTTATCAGCATGACACTATAATTTCATACATTTTTTATTCTCAAGTTAGGTGATAATATTATCATGAGAAAAACTCCCTTTACATTCCTTTCAAAAAGAATATTTCAATTTTATTGGAACTATAAGAAGAGTAGGGACTCATACCTTATTTTTCTTTTGAATTTTCAACAGGGAATATTATTTATTTATGACATTCTTTTAGAGAAATCAAAAAAATGAAAAGGCGAGTGTCAAGTTTTTCTTGAGACTCATCTCATGTTAAACAAGATCTACTCTGCAAAACACTAAGAACAATAGACCATGTGTCTTCATCCTTCTGTGACCTGAAATCAACCCTTTCCAACTTTGAACCCCGTCATTGGGCTATGGAGTCATAATGCCTAAAAAATGAACCCGACTAGTTGTCAAACTGAGAACCAAACTACTGAAATAAAACGATGAACTAGTATGCTGAAATAAAATGTTGATTTGGAAAACTTATATATATACATTGGCCCTACACTAATTAGGGGAAATTCCATTGATCAAGTAATATGGAATTCCACTGATCAAGTAATAGTGGATTTCTTAACATACCTTATTTTATTATGGATGAAGGAATGAAATAATAAAAAAAAAATTGCAGCAAAGAATGAATAGGTAGCTTGCACCTACTGCTAAATTTTGGTTGCACACAAAATGATGCAACGTTTTGAACCTCTTGAAGAAAATACTCCAAACAAGTGGCAACTGGATCATGGAAAGATAAATAATTTTCATAATCAAGCGATACCTCTTCCTGCTATCCTAGCTGCATGAAAAACCTTTGCACACTTTCTCCACTACTGATATTTTATTTTCCTAGCTCGAGAATGTCAGATTGAGGCTCACTAGTTTGTTTCTCATCAGTTGCTAAATAGGAAGGAGATATCAACTTCTCTAGTAGCCGCTCCTTATCTCTTCCATCACCTGTCCAAGAATTTTCTTCATCTCTGTCATACATAGGCTGATTTCTTTTATAGTGCAACTGATACTTTTCCTGCTGAAGTGAACTCTCTGAAGAAAGAGAAATAATTTGTTGTTCATCAACTTTGAAATTGCTTTCATCAAAGTTATCAAACAAAGGAGAACTATTGTATGTTTCCATGCATGTTGGGAAATAAATCTTCTCTTCTTCATTGTCTGGATACTCATCGTAAATAGGATGATTATATAAAATTTATGAACTTTGACTTTCAAAAACTTCCATTTCTTGATGATCTAGTGATGATGAATGAATAATAACAACTTGATAAAAATAAGAATTTAGAATAGTAGTTTGATCACGACAGTAATTACTATGAACATTTGGTACAATGACAAATGCACTTAGAGTGTCGTTTCCATTGTCAGTATCATTACCAAAATCATCTTTTCCAAGGGTTGATTGCTTATGGTCTTCAATAAACCATTCGCCTTCGCAAGGATCTAGATCAACAGAAGATTCATCATCCTGTCTTTGATCAGCTCAAAGGACTAGAGGGTTTGTAAGGATTTCTTCATTTTTACTTGCAATCATGTCGTCTTCATTCTTACTGCTGCAAGAAACCTCTTCTTGGTTTACTTCAAAGTTTTCTTCATATAAATTTTCCTAATCTATTTGAAGGATATCTTGTTTTTCTGCAAATTATTCTTCATATAGTTGACCACAATTTCTATCATGTTCTGATTTTTCATCAGCAAAATGATTATCTTTACAATATTGTTCTACAAAATCTAAATTGCAACAGTCTTAAAAAAGGAACTCTGATGAATACATTATTTTGCAATATTTATGAAAAGTTGCATGGAATTCTTTTAATGATGAAATGTTGGAAGGGAATAGATATTTGTACTAAAGTCGAGCATCCCCTCCCAGACTAAATATGAACAATTTCATCAAAACATCTTCATGATGAATATCTAGTTGATGCATGAGCTTATGAAATTCAAACAAATGTTGAGCAGGGTTATCACCTTTATCCTCTCTAAAACTAGGAAGATGATCTCCCCATTATTTAATATTAGGAACAACATTTGGAAAACCAAAAACATTTTTAAAGTACAAAGGAGCAAACCTCGCAACAATCCAATCAGCTAAAGAACTTGACATTTTGAAACCAATGAAGTCACTAGTGAATCATGTGGAGTCTTCTAACCAAGGAGTCACCAGGTGAAAAATGAACCTTTTCACATATTCAATCTTTGTTCACCATCAAAGATTAAAGTTTTACTTTGTCATTCTCCCAGGGAAAATAACTTTGTTTCTTCGTCCCTGGCAACAACGCCAAAAATATGTTGTTCCTCAGATTAATCTAAAGGCTCAAAGAGTAATGTCAAGCATCAGGATGTTTTATGAAAATGTTTTAAATGAGTGTTTTTCCTACCTTTAGTTATATCAGAAATAACCCTATAATGAAATTAATAATAGGAGAGTACAGAGGTTGTATTCCATTGTTTGAGTCACAATTATAATATCAAATGGTATGAAGGAAGAGTAAAAAACTATTAAACGAAGCTAGGCATCTATTGCAGATGAATCTCACCTTGTTTGCAAGGAAAGAAAAGTAGAGACTGCACCTTCAACAGGATATAAACTATAGTAATTCAAACAGCTTGCAGGTCTTGTTTTACTCACAGTAAATACAAAGGAAAAATTGATTACTTAATGAATTGTTGATATAATACGATTACAATAGTTGTGATAATAAATTGCAACCAATCACTTATCAAGAAATTACATAAAGAAATTCAGAGATATAGAAATACAGAAGAAACACATAACTCAAACTGAACAAAAATTAGAATCTTTGTTTGCACTTGTATTAATACTAAAAAAGGAGAGTTTTCTCTATTACATCCGACAAGAAGCAACCTCGAATATATCTGAAATCTATCTATTTATAAAAAAATTATCACAACTCAAAAACCGTTGGACTTCATACAATATCTCCTAAAAACAGAATGTAATTCGAATGAAATGATAGTAGGATGATATTGTTTGAGCTGGCACTTTCATTTGTATCTTCATATGCTCACAGACATGCTCATTTTCCTTTGTTCTTTGAATTGGGAACACATGTCCATTGAGGCCACCATAATCATTTGTTTATTGTTCTCGTCATCTGATTCCACTGCTATCTGTTCTTCAGATGTGTTTATTGGAAAAAGAATATCAGTTGACAATATGGAGGGAGTGATAATTTGAAAGGTAGCTCAGATTTGGCTCGTTATGCGATGGATAACAATTACAAGAAAGAGTAATTGCTCACGAATAGGATGACGTGGGGACAAGTGTAGGTGGGGAGGTAAATGTGGTAACCGATGTGGAAGGTGTGACAAGCTGGAGGGTGAACAGGATACATGACGTGGATGACAAGTGTTTCTCCAGCATCCCTTTATGTTTCTCTATTTTGCGGAGGCGCGAGGGGGTGGTTTGAAGTAACCCGCTTTTCATCTCGCAATGCACCTGGACATGCCATATAGCTCTTTTACTATACCATGGTTTCAATTGTAGGACTGCTAAGGAATTTTATTGTTTGGGCATGTTGCATTCTCGCAATGAAACATGCTAGTTGATCTGGTCATGATCTACGATCTGTGCACACTTGTTAAATTTAGCGCCACCGCTAAAGTTTATCCACGTACCAACTTTTGGATCATTCTAAGCACGCTTGGAGATGGTGCTACTTTGGCATTGAACAATAACACTTCCTGGAGGATGATCTGACGTAGTGATCTGATGTCACTATGTTGATGTGTCATGAAAAGAGAAGTGACACATTTCGGCACCAGTTGGATGCCAGGTGTCATGACTGATGAGAGTGCCACATGTCTGAACTGATGACTACCACGTACTTTGGCACTTCATATCTCGAGGGCGATATGCATGTAGAGTTGGAGCTCCAAAGTGAATGACGACCGTCAATATGAGGAGGACACATGGTAGGGATCTATGGACTCTTGGAGAAACTACTTCAGAGGAAAACGAGAGCGGGGAAGCTGAAACTCCCGAAGCTCGGATTCCCCAAGTGAATATTGACCATCCATTTCGGAGGATGCATGGCACCAGCTATTCCACTTAGGGGACTTAACACTCCAGAGAGTTTGTGCTCCTTTTTATAACTATTTATCCCCTTTTCTTTTATATTTGGTCATTTTTTTAGTTTATCCAACTTCTGAATTGATTTTCCACTAGATTCTGAAATCTGAACCATCAAGTTTTCTTGCAACTTTTCACAACACCATAATCCTTAAGGAAATAAGATTATTCTTCCTGTAACAAGATAGGTTTGCAATCTCTTCATTGAACAAAACTATTAATCGCAATTCAAATCGTGAACTTTAATCAATCATACATATCGTTAATACTTCAACGTTCGTGAGTGTTGGATATAATTAGGGTATAAATCTCCTGAAGGTCAAATTCATGAAGAAGATAATATCCTATTACTTACTTTTATGTTTTAAACCTTGAATTAGCCTTAAGTACTTCGTAATTTCAACAACTTCGGGGTTTTGGAATGTTTATACTTGCTGGAATACCCGAAGCATGAAGATCTAAAGCGAATGTTAGTGACTTTCTTTAAAACTCGAGCAACTTCTACGGTTCATAGATCATTAAGACCATTTGATAAAATTAGATTAGCTAATTGGCGGTGGATATCATAAGCGCCTTTTCAACAAGCGATGGATTTATTTTTAAATTTAAAAGGTGAGTCTCTAATTTTCTTTTTCTTTTTGGGTGAAAATTTCATTTCTAAGAGGAAAAATCTAAATCTCAAAATCTCAAAATTAAACGTGTTCCAACATGATCCTTCACAACTCACCTCTAGGAACATCACAATGGAGTCTCCTAAGCCTATTTAAAGACTTCATTACATGAAATAACATGAGCTACCAAAACCATGAGCCCAAAAATTACCACTATTGACCTAAAGTGGACTTAACTCGTTGTCTCTTTAACTGAGTCAAGTTTAACCCAACAATTAATTTATAGGTTAAACTTGACTTGAGAATGAGTCAAATAGTCTTAAGTCTACAATCATGGTTTTTGGGCCCATGGTTTTGGTGTTCCATGGTATGTTTCCCATAGATTTGCATGTAATGAAACCTATAAATGGGATTGGTATCTTCCATTGTAAAGTGCTAGAAGTGATTGGGAGTCACACTTGAATAGATTTGGCCAAAGGGTAATCAAAGATCTTTAAGGCTATTTTTTCTCACAAGGGTTTTCCACGATAAAATCTTGTTGTTGTTATGAATGCATTTTTTGTTGTATTTTATTTATCTTTCCTTGCTTATATTCTTAACAAGTGGTATCAGAGTGATGTTAGAAGGAGTGAGAGCTTGAACGATTTGTCAGCCTGAGAGAGTGACCATTGTGTTGGTTGTGGAGCATGATTATCTTCCTGATTCAGAGGTCTTTGTTTTCAGCCATTTTTATACCCCATGAATATTGTACACCCCATAAGACTATACACTCCTCTGTGCGGAGGGGGGGCTGTAATGGGGCTTTCCCCCCCTACAGGGTCTAGGGGCCAATGGGGGTTCGGGGGTGAAGCCCCCGAAGGAAAAATTTCCTTGTAAAATATTGTAATTCCGTAGTCAATCTAGACCGTTCATTATAAGGTCGCAGATCTGACGATACAAGTTATTTTAGGGATTTTTTTCCCTAGAAGGAAACCCTCTTTTACGATGGAATTGTATTGCGACTGTGTATGCATGTGATTATTGTATTCTAAGAGAGGAGATTGTGAGAGAAATAAGATGAAGTTACAACATGTACATTGTAGGTTGTATCCCTTCATTTTGTTGGATAATAAAAATGAAGGATCTAGCAATTTCTCTGGTGGACGTAGCCCACATTGGGTGAACCACGTATATCTTTGTCTCTATTGTATTGTGTATCTTCTGTGTTTTATTTCTACATTTGTATTATTTTATTTCTCCACGATCCTATTTGTTTAACACATTGTTTGTAGACCCACCGCGTATAACAAAAGAGCCGCTTGTTTTAGTATGTGTTGAGGAGAAAAATAGTCAGCTAGAAGAAACTAGTTCTTTCAAAAATTGGAACTTTGTGTGATGTCAGAACAAAATATCTACGTGTTCATAGATTTGAAGTAAACGCATATTCTAAATAAAGAGGCAAAGAAAAAGAAATGGTGAGAAGAATTGATAATGATCCTAGTTTTTTCTATTGGCTTATGTTATGGGTACATGATGAGGCTAATCTTGATGTTGTTGCAAAACATTCAAATACTTGTTGTACCTAAATTGAAATATATGTGTTTTTTGAAAATCTGGGGTGGATGATCGGTTGTACCCAACACCCCAAATTTTTTTGGTCCAAGTTGTAAATCCTAGCCTTGGGTACGTTGTATTCCCTAGGTTTTTTGTAAGCATTGTTATTCAGGCCTACATGTACTACAATAGTGTATGGAGTCATATCTCTCATGCATAGAGAGGATGTAGGATCAATTTGTGGAGTGAACCACTTGGATAGGTACGAGGGTGGCAGGTGTATTCATATGCTAGCTTGATGTTTGAAATAAACAAGTTAAATCTTTGATTAAGGGGGAATATGTGAAGTAATCTCAGAACATGAGATGGTTGGGACCAAGTTATGATTAAGGGGGTAGCCACCTAGATAATTACCCCAATTCAAATTCAAGGGGGGTATTTTTGGGTTAAACTTGATGCAATAAAAGAGTCAATGATTTAAAGTGGAACTTGACTCAGTAAAAGAATAAATGAGTTAAATCCCCTTTAGGTCAACAATGGTAGTTTTTAGACTCGTGGTTTTGGTATCCCATGGTATTTAATGTAATAAATCTTTTAAATAGGCTTATAGGACTCCATTGTAATGTGCTTGGAGGTGAGTGGTGAAGGCTAACTTGGCCTGACCAAATTTTCCCATAAACGTTTTCCAAGATAAATCATGGTGGCATGTGACTTTTTTCTTGTGCATGTTTTATGTTATTAATATATCTTATTCCTAAGAGGATTTCAAACATCAATTGGCCAAATGTTAGTGTATAATTATGAATCATGATATTTACCAAGTGGCCCTCATATTGCAAACATCAATTGCCTAGATGTTAGAGTATAATTATGAATCATGATATTTACCAATTGGCCTTCTAATTCAACACACATTTATAGCCTCTTCCAATCTCATTGTTTGATTTCTGGACATATTTTGGTTTGTGACGCATTCTATGAACACACCTTAGAGATATCTTGCTAGCAGAGGTTTGATTAATATGTTTTTGTTCCCGATGAAAACTTACCTTAGAGAGATCTAGCCAGTCCTTCCAGGTTATGTATGATCGAATTTTGAATATCATCACCAACCCATATAGGAAAAGGGAACACATTAAGGAGGAAACAAAGTGTACAAAGTATGACTATCATAGATATTATCTAATGCACTAATTTTAAAAAAAAAAACATTATAACTAGAGATTGCTATGAGATTGAAGGTGAGAATACATATGATCACCCTGTAATCTTATCTTACTTGATCATTGGAAAGAATGTGAATATGTTAGATGTCACACCTGCATCAACCAAACAGAGCATATAGATCAGAAATTGTTTGAACAAAGATAAATATAACTCCCACAAACAATCCCATACATGAAAAACTCTCATAAGTGAAAATACTCTTAGTCAGATCGAACATGTTTGTAGCATCTCTTGGTAAATGGTTCGACGGGTTTGCAACCTGTCTCCTCTCCTCGATTTATGGCTTTAAACCTACAAATAGAAGAAACAAACAATATCTGGAAACATCCAAAACTTGGATTGTGAATGAAAACATAAACGACGATACATAGTGTAGAAATGGAATGAGCGGGGATCATGGAAATCATCAGACAGTTAGAAAAATTGAACTCAGCCATATTTCACACACAAATTGATATTCTATTATAAATTTCACTTACTTACACAAAACAATGGCTCTATTAAATAGAGTTTTCCAGATATAACTAATTCCTAAATTAAGAGGAGATGTTGAGAGAATATATCAATTGATATTTAGCAACTCAAAACAATAATGGGGGAATTATCTCCAACACCCTCCCTTAATGCTTACATTGCAAATAACAATATTGAAATCACATAAAAATATTTTTTGAACTTTGATCTTTTTCTGGTATGGTCTTCATCAACATTTCTACCCACTCTAAAATCTCATAGACTATGTTCTTTCTCAACCATCAAATTCGAGCTACCACTTGATCCATTTAAGATACACTTGCTTCTAACCATCAATGACGTATCTGTAGGACTAGACCAATGATTCTTTACATACCTCGAAGAATAGTCTAGATACTGAATCATTCTATTGACATGTTGATCTAGATGGATCTCAGTGGCCATCCACCTTTTCCACTGAATCACCATTTTGAGCTTGTGGTTTTGATAAACCATGATATACACCCTTTTGATGGGATCCAGGGAATGGAATGTAATGTCATCTTCATTTGTTAATTGCAGACATCATGTAATGATTTCGTAGTGGTCTTATGTACATGCCTACAACATAGTGTTAATGCACTAGATCCCATTAGAACTCCGCAGTTAAGCATGCTCAGACTAGAGTAGTATTGGAATGGGTGACTGCCTAGGAAGTCCTAGTGTTTTACATTCCTATGGCATTTTACAAAATTAGTCCAATTTATCCCACATGCATCATGGGAATTGTTCTCCTCTCACTCTCTCATATATAATTGAGGTGAAGGAAGATCTTTAAGAATGCAATGGAGTGTGATGTAAAGCTTGTTGTGAATGAAGCGTAGCCAACATCTCTTTCCTTTCAAAGATAGGCTACCCCATTCTACCAGATTGTTTTCTACAGTGTTTTTTAATCTTATTGAGTAATAGAAGTTGGGTTTCACTATATTTCTATGTTCTCTTCTATATTTTTTTGTATTTCATTATGATATCTCGGTTATATTTTTTTCTTCATGTTGTTCTCAAAATAATCTGGATCAGTGGTATCAGAGAAATATTCTCCTTGTTATTTCTCAGAGCCAATCCCCGATGAGGTCAGGGTATAGAGATTTGGGTCTCAAGCTAATTTCTCTTGAGGACAACCTCTCTCGCTAGCCCAAGTGACCTCCCATGGAGGAAGAAAAGAGAGATGACAGAGAAGGAGATCCTTTCAAGATGTTGCTCGAGGAATATCTTGTGAAAAAGAGGAACGAGATAATGGAAAACTTCACTCAGATCCTTTGAATACTGTCGATGGCGACGACTGAGACATATTTTACAATGTAATACCCCTAGGCTGAACCTAATTGTAAATGTAAATGCAAATGTACTTAAGTCGATGAGATATTTGATATCATTTTTGTATGCACCTTCCATGGTATAGTGCGCACATGTACTGCGCACTTAAAAAATGAAGTGTGCACATTCCAGGATATCGTACACAACAAACTTAAGAGCATGTTATTTTGAGGCCAGGGAGCCCTTGTGTATATGTTGTGTTTTATAAGTTGGTGAGCTAGTTATTATAAACTAGGAGGCTTATGTGTTGAATTAGGCTGGAGAGCCTAAATGCTAAAGGCTAGTGAGCCTATTTTTGTATATGTCTTATCATTAATATAAAATACATCATTGCGTGTAGACTGACCACGATAAAAGAGTATGGGGGACTAAACTCCACTAGTTAGGGAAAGGGGGGGGGTAAACGTTAAGGAAAAGGGCTAAGCTATGGAGCTTAAGCCAAAAAGAAATATTATATTAATATTCCTTAAAGTATAAAGTAAGGATAATTATTTTATCCTAAGTTCTAAGGATGGGGACAAGTGGGCCATAGTAGCTCTCAACATGACAAGTGTCAAGTTGGGGACATGAATACATATGGATTAGAATTAGTTCATTTTTGGAGGATTGGATGATCATTCACTCACTCATTCAGTTGTCCTTCATACCTTTATGTTACTATCACTCTACATGTACCCATACCCATACTTGTACTAGTACCTGTACCTAGATATCTTGGGAGTTGGACTGAAGAAGCGGGTTGTCAGGCCCATGGGAGACTGAAGAGGCAGCTTGTCATGCCCATGGGAGACTTCCTGTCCGGCCTCTTGTTGAAGCCCTGGAAGGGAAGTGGGCCACCAAGGGACTATTGAGAAGAGAAGAGGCACACTTCCTAGCATGGGACAGGTATGTGGGGAATGAGGGACTGTAGGTTGTTAGTTTGAGTTGGAACCTGTGATAGAGTATTTCTTATTGTCTGAGATACATCAGCCTGGTTAGGAATCCCTTTACCCGGGTGGAGTTTAGTCCCAGCTCGGGGGTGACCCACTGTTTAGAGTGATGAGCCATGTGGTATAAGGCTGGGAGGTTCATGGAAGGTCTGCACACAGTTGGTGATATTTTTACCAAGATCATTGTCAATTGTGTGTTAAATTACATGTTTCATTATTATTTATGTGTTTATTTTATGGGTTTTTCATGTGTGTGGTTTATACCTGTATTTATATTTATAGATATTTCCTATCTATGCTCCATGTATATGTTTACTGTTATTTCAGTATGAATCTGTGCATTACAGAATGTATTTGTCTATTTTGAGTTTTATATATAAGTTTCGCAAGAGTTTATGTGTGTATATGTTTTAATTTGCATACAATTTGAAAACATTTACGTGGCATAGCCCAATTGGATGCTAGGGATGTTACAATATGGTATTAGAGATCCAGTTTTCAAAATTGAACCTGGATGGGCCGAGCAAGTTGAGTTGAAGTGAAATTTCACAAATGATTTATTTAGAAGGGGCCAAATTTCAATTTATAGAGCGTCTATGGTAAAAATTAGAAGCAATTCCGTGGAATTAGGAAAAAGCCCCAATTTTTGTTGTTAAATTCTAGCAAATTCAAACCTGGAATTGTTCGAATTTGAAGTTACAGAGAAGCAATGAGAGATGGAGCAAGATTAGTTGATTAAAATTCTCAATTTGTGAATTGAGTTTGGGAAAAAAAAATGGTTCCAGAAATTTCAAGTTCTAGGGATGATTTTAAGGATGGAAATTTATATTAAAATGTAGAAACATGGGCTAATCTTAGTAGTCCTTAATATGAAAAATGTAAAATGTTTGGCGATAGTTTTGTAAAATTATTCAAATTTCTAAGGATTTAATACACTTTCTATAAAATATTGGCGATTTTTAATGTAAAATATTGTTATTCTATGGAATTTCGGCGAATCATTTTTAGAAAAAACGGAAATTGGCGAATCTTTTTTTGCGAACAACCATGGAAAATTAGCCCATTTGCGAAATTTAGCCCCTAAAATCATCTATCATTTCAACCAACATCGATTTGTTGTTGCAGAGGTTGAATTGGTGTTATCAGGGTGAAATTGAACAAATTTCATAGTTGCAGAATCTATGGTGAAAATTGGAAAAATGTTTGGCAAGAGCCCCATTTCTGCAACAGAATTCACAAGGAATTGATGTGCATAAAAATGAATGTGTGCAGGTGTGTGCACTAAAAATGCATGATGCGCAGTGAAAATCTTGTGATATGTGGAAAAATATTGGCATGCGGGTGCACATTCTAAAATTTGGCGTTATGCGGTGCAGAACGTCATTGCGCAGAAAAATATAGGTGTGCGGGTGCGCATGCTAAAATTTGGCATTGCGCGGTGCAGAATGCCATTGCACAGAAAAATATTGGTGTGTGGGTGCACACGCTAAAAATTGGTGATGTACGGAAAAATATTGGTGTGCAGGTACGCATGCTAAAATTTGGCGCTGCGTGGTGTAGAGTGGCATTGCACAGAATGTTTTGGCGTGCGGGTGTGCGCACTTAATTTTGGTGCTATGCGATGCAGATTGGTAATACATGAAAAATTTTGGTGCGCGGGTGTGCGCACTAAATTTAGCATTGTGCGGTGCAGATTGAGTGGCACATGCGTAATACTGGTGCGTGCGGTGTGCATACGCATAATAATGGCGTGTGTGGTGTGCGTGGTATTGACAGAGCGTAGAGGAATGTTGTTGGTGCATGCACAATGTGGGTAAATGTTGTAGCGCAATAGTTTAGTTAATGGTGCGCGTGAAGTACCGGTGCACGGTGGGGGCGTACTAAACTTTGGCATGGTGCAATGCATAGAGTAAAATGCGTGTGAAATATTAGCGCGTGACACAAAAAATGCATGCAACAGGTATTAGTGCATGAACCAAAATCATGCGCGGTGGATATTGGCACGTGACACAAAAGTAGTATGCACCAGTTATTGTCGTGACAGAGAAATGATCCACATTGATTATAGGTGCATGGAGCATGCACTACCTTATGGTGTTGCTGCAAATGATAGATATGGGCATACAAGTTCAAATTTTTGGGCACGAAGTCATTTGGATGGTCTACAACAATAGAAAACCAATGAATTTACACGACATTTTATACTCTTTGAAGGTCCTCTTTTTGCAGCGCGTTTTTGAGGCCCTTAACAACGTTTTTAGATACTCAAAAACCACAAGAACATAGTGTAATAAGGTACACTATGTCTCTATAGCTCAAATGAAAGATCCCAAAGAGATTTTTCTAATGGTGTAAACATTTTTTCAAACGAATCTTTTATGAGGAAGTTACAGGACAAACAATGGAGGGTAAATTTTAAGACCCAACTAACTTCGAAGGGCCATAACTTTCTTCTCTAGAATTAGATTGAGGCACATGAGTAGTCTATGGAAAGATATTGAACCATATAAGACATTACTAGAGATGAATTAAATTTATGGGCATGTTAAAAATGTTCAATATGGCGAATAAGGTACCTGTAGCATTCCATACCAAAAACATGAATTGGCCTAGAACTTTAGCAGGTTGTAACTAGCATCCGAGAACCCAGAAAAAGGTGAAACTTGGACAGACTGTCCAAAATATGTATATTAAGAAACCAAATTGATATCATACTAAAAATCCAATGGAGTAGGTGCAAAAATTCATAATTACAACGCATAATTGCACCCAGTTGAAGAGTGAACAAAAAAATTAATGGACAATTTTCAAATAACCATAACTTTCTTCTCAAGAATCAAAATTGAGCATGGAAGCAGGTGTTGGAAAGGTCTTGGAAAGTATAATATAATTATTCACCTAGAAAATTGATCTGGGGAATCGATTTTTTAGGAAATCAAAAGAAATAATTCTGATATATTATTGAACCAGAATGGTTCATATTTTTCATGAAATTGTTGAAACAGTTAGCTTGACAAAGTTCTGTTGGCTGCACATTTTGCAGAGTTAACAAAAAATAGATCAAATCAGGATCATAAAAAAGTGTAGAGAAATGGAAGATGCACAGGGGGCTTACAACCATGAATATGAGATAAGAGGGATGGCTTTCCATATGGGCCTTGAAGGAACAAACTCCAATAGACATGGAGAAGGAAGGGATGAAAACATGAATATGGTAGAGACCATTAAAAATTTACAGAAGGATGTCCAAATCGATAAAGCTAATAATGAAAGGATTATGAAATCCAATTAATAGCAGGAGGACTTCAACATGAATTTAATGTAGAACTTGAACATAATAGAAAATAAATTGGAGAAGGAGAGTGGCTCAAGCGAATCAGTAAATCACATGTCTCCTGATGAGAAGAGAAGAACAAGAAGTGTTAGCAGACATCACCATCACTCCCCGAGGAATTCCAATAAGAGAGCACACAACAGCTCAAATCCATCCCCTGTCAGGAAGCATAAGAGGTCTAGGGTAGATGAGATACGAGGATAAATGAACAAATCAAACTTCCTACATTTGATGGTGACAACAAGAAGGATGAAGATGCAACGACATAGTTGTTGGGCATGAGAAAGAATTTTCAATTGCATAATTATTCTTCTCATGAAGAAGGAAGAATTTCCATCTATCAACTCAAGGGAAATACATCCATGTGGTGGGATCAACTTGTGCATGTGAAACACATTAAAGAGAAAAATGTTACTTGGAGGGAATTCAAGAAGAATTTTGAAAAGAAATACTTGACTAAGAGATACTATGATAAGAAAATGAAAGAGTTCTTTGAACTCAAGCTTGGGAGTATGACCATATATGAATATGAAAGAAGGTTTTTAGAACTTTTGAGCTATATCTCTTTCATAAAGGATGAGACAATTAAGATTCAGAGGTATTTGAGTGGATTTCCATCATTCATTAGTGAAAAAATACAATATGATGATCCAAAAACATTGGAGGATACCATAAGGCGAGCTAAATGCCTATATGATCAGCAAAAATCAAGGCCAACTTTCCAAAATTCCTGGGAAGAAAAAAAGAAATTCAAGATGGATCAGAGGAAGAATGGGACTAAGCCACCATTCTTCTGAAATAATCCTCAGGGACAACCAACTTCCAGATAACCTCGAATAATGGAGACGAGGGGTCAAAGGCCAAGGAAACCACCTATTCAATGTTGGGGTTGTAAAGGAGATCATATTTTTAGAGATTGTCCTCATAGAGGTGAAAAAGTGAGGATTTTTCACAATGTACAGCAAGCTGAAATAGTGGAAGACATGGGCATAAATGTACCAAGGATCTATGCAGCCCTGAAAAACAAGCAAGCAGAGTATCTGCCACATATGATTGAAGTGGAAGGTACGATCAACAACCAAACCATTGCTATTTTAATTGATTCAGGTGCTAGTCATAGTTATATAGATCCTAATATGATGAAAAGTTTGCATTTGCCAAGAAGAAAGTATGGAAAATCTTGGTTAGTGCAGCTGGCTACCAAAGCTAAAAGAAATTTTAATGAGATGGTTAAGTCATATCTTATGGACATGACTGGACTGAACACCAGGGAAAATTTGAACATCTTTCCTTTAGGTTCCTACGACTGTCTAATTGGGATGGATTGGTTGGACGAACATCATGCTATCCTAGACTGTCATAACAAGGCATTCACTTGATTGGATGAGAAAAGGAACCTAAGGATAGTGCAAGGAATTCCTAGGGTAGTAACCATTAGATAAATTTCAACATTGCAGCTGAAGAAATGTTACAGAAAATGGTGTCAATTATTTGTAGCACATATGGAGGAGACACCTAAAGATAAGGTGTCAAATATTGAATATTATGTAGTCCTAAAAGAGTTTGAAGATGTGTCTAAGGAAATATCAAGATTGCCCCCTAAAAGAGACATTGATTTCTCCATAAATTTGATGCCTGGAGAAACTCCAGTATCCAAGACTCCATACAGGATGAGTACACTAGAATTGAAGGAGTTTCAAATGAAATTGGAAGAGCTCCTAAAAAAGAGGTATATATGCCCAAGTGTGTCACCTTCGAGTGCCCCAGTTTTATTTGTGAAGAAAAAGGATGGAACATTGAGACTTTACATTGACTTTAGACAATTGAACAAGGTAGATGTGAATAATAAGTATCCTTTGCCAAGGATTGATGACCTCTTTGATCAGTTGAAAGATGCAAAAATATTCTCCATGATTGATCTCAGGTCAGGTTATCATCAAGTAAGAATTAAAGAAGAATACATTAGAAAGACTTATTTCAGAACAACGTATGGTCATTATGAGTTCACAGTGGTTCCCTTTGGATTATTAAATGCACCAGTTGTCTTCATGTGTCTAATGAATGGTATTTTCAGAAAATACTTAGATAAGTTTGTCATTGTATTTTTAGATGACATTCTTATATATTCTAAGTCATAGGAATAGCATGAACAACACTTGAGGATGGTATTACAAGTATTAAGGGAGCATCAGTTGTATGCCAAATTGATAAAGTGTTCATTTTATCAGAAGAAAATTCAATATTTTGGGCATATCATTTCAGAGGATGGGATAGTAGTGGATCCTAAGAAGATATAATCCATTAGATAATGGTTAAATCCAAAGAATGTGGCATAGGTAAGATCATTCATGGGCCTTGCAAGCTACTATAGGATATTTAGTGAAGGATTCTCAAAGATTGCACACCCAATAACTTCCTTGCAAAAGAAGGGTGTGAAGTTTCAATGGACATTGAATTGGGAAAAGAGTTTCCAACACTTGAAGCAATTATTAACAAGTGCTCCAATACTAAGGATTGTATATCCAAATGAAGACTTCATTGCATGCATCGATGCATGTAAATAAGGAATTGGTGGAGTCCTCGGTCAAAATGGGTTTGTTGTATGTTATGAATCAAGGAAGTTGAAGGAGCATAAAAGACACTATGCCACTCATGATTTGGAGTTGGAAATGATAGTGCATGCCTTGAGGAAGTGGAGGAACTACCTCATGGGGAAAATGTTTGAGTTGAGGATAGACCATAATGGTCTGAAATGTTTATTTGATCAGCCAAATCTAAATATTAGGAAAAGCATATGGTTAGAATTTCTCAGTGAATATGACTTTGAGATAAAGTATATCAAGGGGAAAAAGAAGAAAGTAGTTGATGCACTCAACATAATAGTGCATGAGTTGCATGCTACAACCATAAGAATGTACCAATCAGATTTGAAAGACAGAATCATAGAGGCTGCAAAATCATATTTGCAATACAAGGAATAAGTGGAAAAATTACAGCAAGGTATTTTGCAACAAAATATTGAAGACTATAAGCTAGAAAATGATGAAATTTGAATGTACAGGGGCATAATTTATGTACCAAATTTATAGGAATTGAGAAATATGATATTGAGAGAAATGCATAATGTACCTTATGTTGGGCACCCATATTATAAGAAAAATGTTGTAGCTATCAAGAGCCAATATTATTGGTTAGGAATGAAGAAAGAAGTTGTTGATTTTATTGCCAAATGTTTGGAATGCAAAAGGTAAAGGCTGAGCATAGACACCTAGATGGTTTGTTACATCCATTACCATTCCTGAGTGGAAATGGGAAGTTGTAACAATGGATTTCATAACCAACCTACCTAGAACAAACAAACGACATGATTCTATCATGGTAGTGGTGGATAAGCTTACTAAAGCTACCCATTTTATTCCAGTAAAGATCACTCACAAGGCAGCCAACATTGTTGATGTTTATATGAGAGAAATTGCTCAATTACATGGTATACCCAATACAATTGTGTCTGATAGAGATCCAAAATTTACCTCAAATTTTTGGAAGGGATTATTTAATGGATTTGGAACAAATTTGAATTTTAGTATAACTTATCATCCAAAATCAGATGGAAAACAGAGAGGGTGAATCAAGTGATTGAGGATATGTTGAGGATGTATGTGATGGATAAACCATCAAAATGGGAATACTAACTACACTTAGTAGAGTTTTCTTATAACAATGGATACCAAACATCTCTAAAGATGAGCCCATTTGAGGCACTTTATGGTAGAAAGTGAAACACATCGGTAAGTTGGGATAACCCAATAGATAGAGAAGTGGTTAGACCAAATTTAATCAAAGAAATGGAAGAGAAAATGTTGAAAATAAAATAAAATTTAAAGGTTTCCCAAGATAGGTAGAAAAACTATGCTGATAAGGGAAGAACTCACTGGGAATTTAAAGTGGTGGACCATGTATTCTTGAAAGTGAAGGCCAATAAAAGTTCCCTGAAGTTGGGAAATTGTTCAAATTTGGTAGCTCTCTATAGTGGGCCCTTTTGTTAATAACCAAATATCAATATAGCATAGAAAAACCCCAGAAAAAGTACTCAACGCCTTGAAAAAGAGATAATTTCAGATAATAAGCCTCTCCGAGGGGGCAACCTCCTTTTACCCCACTTAAATGTTCAAGTACAAGATGATTCAAAATGAAAATGTCTCCTTGGTATATATAGGAGAC
>ML790654.1:53539-91014 GCA_009831015.1 Picea engelmannii | reverse complement strand
TCTAGCGAGTCTTTCACTCTGTATTTTTACAGTCTTTGTACATTTCTTTCATTAATAGAAATCGTGTATTACTGTATCTCTGTGTTTATGGTTGCATCTCTGATATATTTATGTTATATTACTGGATATACGCGATATCTCTGCGCATTTCTTTATTATATCTCCGCTCTCATTTCGTGCCGAAATTAATCCGGATCACATAGCCAACATCTCTTTCCTTTCAGAGATAGGCTACCCCATTCTGCCACTTTGTGTATTTCATTTTTATGTGAACTCTCTTCTATATTTTTTTGTATTTCATTTTTATATCTCGATTATCTTTATGAGACATAACCTTACAAACAAAATAATGAAAAATATCTTTAAACTACACACCAAATAAAACAAAAAATTTCACACAAATCATTTATTGTATCGTGTCTATCCACCGCACAATAGAGATGACAATGAACAAACTCAAGGCGGTCTATTTTTCTTTTGTGGTTCGACTAATGGGATTGCAGGGATATTTACATCGATCTACAGTTGAAATATTTGTTCAGTACAAGTCTCAGCTATAGAGATCCACTCTTCCATAAATCTTCACGTTGTCATTCTCAGTGGTCATATGTAGCAAAACTTCTCAAAGATGATTCCTTTTTGCAGGTGGCTCTTTAACCTAATAGTGGTCCAGATCTCATGAAAATCAATTGCAGATCCACTCACTTGGCACAACTATCCATCAACAATCCCAAACTTTTGCATCGATCAAACTCAATCTTAACTTTATCAACATGAACACCAATATCTACTTGATATCTCCTTAAAGAATAAGCTTCAACAACAATGAATGCTACACCTACTGGGCCAGCAGCTAAGAAAAATGTATCAACCAACATAATTGTATACATGTACGAAGTAAAAGAAAAATGAGCAGCACACGTTGCTTCTGTTTGTTGACTTCCAGAGTCATTAATGTTAACAATGAATCATGTCTTGTAGTATATTGCAAATTCCTCACAATTCTTAGAAATTATGTCGTAGTTTCCAAACCCATTTTGAAGTAGGTACTTCGCACGGTGACTGTTTTCGGTGGATCTGATTGTGCCTGTGTGCATGTTTCTCCATAGGCATGAGCAAGGAGTACAACTTTACTATCACCATACTCAAATCGATACACATGTTCTCCCTCAAGTAAGCAATCTAAACAAGAACGAATACTCAAAAAATAAAATCAATCCACTCATCTACAAATAATCAGAAAATAAAATCAATCCACTCATCTATGCTAACCTATGTAAATGGAAACAACTATCATGGCTCTCACATCTTCTTGGCCTTCCCGTGAGGGAATTAATCCAGAACATACCAACTCAACAAAATTGAACTCAACTATAGTCCCCACACACATTGTTATTCTATTATAAATTTCACTTACTTACACACAACAATAGCTCTATTAAATAAAGTTTTCCATATCTAACTAATTCCTTAATTAAGAAGAAAGGTTGAGAGAATATATCAACTGATATATAACAACTCACAACAATAATGGATATATTATCTCCAACACAGACAACATGTGGTTGTGGAAAATGGTTTGTGCCAAAAAAAAAAAACTCCAAAACTCATTAATGGAGGCCGCCATTAACACCAAAACTTTCTTATTACTTTGAGAAAGTAGTAACACTTCAAATGTTAGGATAAGTCGGTAAACCTCAGCCCCTCTCCCCGTTGTGCTTAAATTTGATTATACTGCTTTTTTCTTTATTTAGCCATCATATACATCGTATATATCAACAATTTTTCTCAATGAGGCTTACCAATCGGGAGAGTTGAAATTTTATCCATATCCATCCATATATATGTATGGATGGTGAGTCTTTAACTAATATTTAAGTAATATTTAAAAGTTGGTTGGATGTTGGAGCTCTTATGTTATTGAGTAAACTATAGGATAACATGTTTCACATTATCTTCATTGCAGTGTGATCGAATTGCCCTAAAAGTATGATTGAGTTAGCAAAGGTTGGTTGCTAGATGCACTGTATATTTTATGCTTGATGGAGATTGGACACAATTCAAAGTTAGAATACAATCCACTATCCAACTGTCCAAGAAATTCATGCATTTTGAGTTACATGTCAAATTTCAATAAATCTCAATTTCCAGTAGTATCAAAGCAAAGTCTACACAGTGTAAGAGAAAAAAATTTGAAAGATGTTCACAAACAAAAATCTTTAATATTTAAGAATTTTGCATTTCTATTTATGTTTTTAATGGTGTAATCTTTAATATTTAAGAATTTTGCATTTCTATTTATGTTTTTAATGGTGTAATCTTAAATATTTAAAAAATTTTCTTTTCTAATTATATTTTTAATGGAGTTGTATTTACACATCAACTATTCTATATAAACTTTTTCTATTTGATGATGTTATATTAAATGCAATTTTATAATAATTAGATATTATACACATGATACATTTGTATTTGTAATATATATATATATATATATATATATATATATATATATATATATATATATATATATATACACTGAAAATTAACAAAAACATATATATAATACATCATATTTAAAAAGTGAAAACAATTAAAAACAAAACATTATTTTTTAAGATAATTAAAAAAGGAAAAAAAACCATCAAAAGCCCATCAAATTCCAGCCTCGCATATAAATAGTTTATACCTTACCTCCTCCCCCGTATATTAATAGCTTAGTGAATTTAGTACGTTAGTTTTCAATTCGTCATTTAATCACGCAACTCTGGATTATAAAACGCCTATCCGAGTAACACTATATCACCAATATATAAAATGCACACAACCTAAGAGTGACAATAAACTAGCTTTATCCTATGCAGTCATAAACTATGACCAACTTGAAAGAATAGTTTGAAATCATGTATATTAATGTGTGGTGTTGTTTGATTGTTTTATGTTTTGTTTTTTTTTGCTGGAATTTGGTGATATAAATCTGAACTAAATCATAATTTTTTGTTTTTTAAATTGTATTTTTGAATGCATAAATGAATTCAACATGTTGAAAAACTTTTGGGGCACTGGAATTATACAGGCTTAGCCAATCAAATTTTCCAATCCAACACTTTCTTGCTCAATTTCCAACAAAATTAAACAGAAAAAAATCGAAAAAAAAAAGCCAAAACATGGTTAAACTACGACTTAATGTGTGAGATGATATCCAAATTAATACTTTAAAGACACTAAAATGGATTAAGATATTGGACAAAAATATCAAGAAAAAATATCCATTTCTTTATGAAATTAAAAAAGGGTCCAAAGGATATTGGACAAAAGTTAGAAAAATATTTGTATTCTTTATAAAATTTTCAAGTTAATATGAAATAACATTGTAGGTTGATTATCTTTATTATTTGATGAAAAAAATTAGGAAAACATTTATACTCTTTATGAAATTTCCAAGTTGATATGAAACAATATTGTAGAACTTTCCAAGTTAATATGAAGCAACATTGTAGATTGCTTATCTATATCATTTGAGGGAATAATAATGATGGAGATATAATATCATTAAGTGAAAGGATATATTATTATTATCAGGTTTGGTGTTTTGTTTTTGGGAAAACTTACAGGTGTTGATGAATGCAGCTATGTGAGACATTCTCCAGCTTACAAACATGTGAGATGTGGATCATTACAGCTATGTGAGTCTTTCTCTTAGCTTACAAACCTGAGAGAAATCCCCTAAGAAGGGTGTGTGGTTCCTTCCTGAGACAGAGCTAGGAACGCAGAGATGAACTCCTCCATTTAGAGATTTAATAAGAACTCCAGATGATTATCCAGTGGGAGAGGCGATCTGTTGAGTTAGACATGCATGTGGTTGAGCACAAGGTGAACGTGTGAAATCCCAAAGTGTTGGGTGCATAGTCATGTGAACAGAAATAAAGATGATGTATTAGCCTCCTCTAAGCAACAGAGTTGACGAGAAGACTCCAGATGATTCTCCTATGCGAGGAAGTGGGAAAGATGATCTATAGAGTGGATGTGCTTGTGGATGAGCACAGTTGAAAGTGTGAAGATCTGGTTCTTCTGTGTAATGCAGTGAACCAGAGATATGACATCCCTATGGATGTGCCCCTAGTGGATGAGAACTAGTGGGTGTATCATATCCTTTGTTATATATTGTTCAAGAGTCAGACCTGCCTGTAACCCTAATTGTTATGTAAAGGGTACAGGTCGGCCCCACCTTAATGTGATTAATAATAAATGTAAAAGATAATTAATCTAGATAATATTAATTATAATAACAATAATAAATATATTATAAGCTAAGTGAGTTTGACCATGTTGTGCCAATAGACACTTCCGTTGACAGAATTAGGTTAGTATAAGTAAAGGTAAAATCCCCTTTGAGGAAACATATCTTTCATGTGAGTTTGGAAATTTCAGCAAGTACATCTACTTGGGAAAAGGTGTGCACCTCTCTTGGGTGCTAGAATTCCAGGGTTTGAGCACCCTCTTGTGTGCTAGGTATTTCTTCATGGCGAAGTTCTTTCTCTTGAAGAATATAACAAAGCATTTGGCTAGGTTTACTTCCCTTGTTGAGAAGGGTTTCCCAGGATACTTCTTGTGTTCTTGTGCATGGTGTTTCTTCTTGTGATCTTGGTTGTTGCAACATTATTGTCTATGGTTAAGTTAAATGCTAAAATGGAATGAACTTCATGCTTAACCTAGATTATTGAAAAATCAACATGGTATCAGAGCATAGGTCTTGAAAGAACCCATTACACAAGCATCTGCCAAGTCTCATCTTTTACCAGTCATCCCTCCTCTTCTGTAGAACCGTACGACCCTCCTAGGGATTCCAAAAAACCCATATGACCCTCTTCTTTTGGGTGTTTCAGCCCCTTAAAAATTGAAATTTGAGGCATTCTTTGGCCTAGTATATTACAACCTTCTCCAGTGTACCTCCAGAGACTCTCCAAATAAAATTCCAAGGATTTTGAAATTTTGGCCCTAGGGTTTCGCTAATTTCTACAGAAATTTCAGAATTAGGGTTTCTGAAACTCATTGAAGGAGCTCTTCAGCTCACCAGTGTTCTCCTATATTTCAAACGATTATTGTTGGTAGTCATAAGTCCAACTAAACCTAAAAGTTCTAGCCTAGCCTAGTCGTTAGGTTTACTAGCCAAGATGACAAGGGTTGTGAAGAATCTAAAATTATGATGAACAAAACAATGATGAAAGATAAGCTTGATGGATCAAGAAAACTTCAATTTCTTGGAATAAAAGACTTTAGAAGAAGACTCATTGTGGGTAATAAAAAAGGGTTTACCAAAGACAACTATCAATGAATGGAAGGAAGATGACGTCAGGACAAGGAAGCCAATCACCTACTCAAGCCCTTACATTGAAGGACCATCTTCAAAATAACAAAGATGACAAAAGGTGACACCATGAGTATCTTCTTCATAAATATCTCAGAGGATATAAGTCATCCAAGATTCATTGGAGAAATCATAGCAACATCCTCAGGTATGCACTTGTATATATTATGTGTATCATTGTCATGAGGGAAATTGCAGAAGGAAGGAACCTTTGCTAAAGTCATGGATCTAGAGGGATATTAGTGCATTCAGAGGAACAACACACTCAAACTGAAGACTCCAGGTTTTATTGTTATAATTTTCATTCCTCTAACCTATATTTGTAAAGTTTGCTACATTACAAATATGTGTTGTAGCCATGAAAACATTCCTCAAATTGTTTTGATTCTAGAGATTTACTCATTATTCTCCTTTAGGGGATATTCTTTTGTTGGTTTGTTTTGTTTTCTTGTTCTGGATAGGCTAACAAGAAAGGAATATGTATGTCCCTTAGAGGGAGTCACTTGACTCAAAGGCAGTCAAAACTATTTGAGAAAAGAATAAAACCATCATTGAGGCAATCAATGCAATAATGCACAATCATAATCCTTCTATGATTCTATGGAAATAAGAGTGCATGACAAAATATATGTTTAGAACAAGAGTCTTCACCAGACTTTGAAAAACATAACTCCCGAAGAACTCTTCACCAGAATAAAGCCTGAGATTGAACTCTTCATGTTATTTGGGTTCCCAGTGTATTTTCATGTACCCAAAGAGAAGAAGTCCAAGCTGGATCCTTTAGAAAGAAAGGATACAATGAATCTTCAAAGACATTCTAGATCGACATCCCTGGTCAGAGATAGATTGAGACAAGAAGAGACATTTACCTTGAAGAAGAGACAATCTTTCAAAGATTCATAAAATCTCAGATGGAGATTGACAGTAAGACAATACCTTCTCTCTCTTCAGCAGTTCAGAGGAAGACATGCATTATTTCAGTTGATCTAGTTTCTCCAGTTGATATGTTTAGAGATATTGCAGTAGGGCATAAAGGGCCTACCTAGACTCACTCTACAAGATCCAAAGAAACATACAAGCCTCTCAAGGCACATCTCGAGAAAGAAAAAGAGATTTTCAAGCTATCCTTCAGTCATGAGTCACTTCATTGATGATGAGCTTCTTGGTCTTAGAAAATAAACAGGAGAATAGGTATGTAAAGATGTCATAACAGAAGAGTATCAATATATCTTAAACAAGGATGTATAAGACATTATTCAGAGACCAGAAGGGAAGTCAGTGGTAAGTTACAAGTGGATCTATAATATCAAGCATACAACTAATGGAAGTGTTGAGAAATACAAAACGAAATCTATAGCCATAGGTTTCTCACAAACAGAGGGAGTTGTCTATGATGAGATGCTTGATCCAGTGAACCCAATACACTTCCATCCGTACTACCATCCATGAGTTAGAAACTATATTAGATAGATAATATTCTTGATGAGTTTGTATTTCAACAAGAGTGTTGTTGATCCAAACCTATATCATTACAGTGTTGGTGGCGAGATCCTGATCCTGATGACTTTTTCAAAAAGCCTTGTTGTTGGATACAAGTAATCCTTGACTTTTGAATTCGAGATGAAGAATCTGAGTATGATGCACTACTTCTTGGGACAAGAAGTATGACAGAGGACCGATGATATTTTCCTGAGTCAAAGAAAATATACAGTGAAAATATTAAAGAAGTTTAGTATGACAGAATACAAAATCCACCGTGATGGATTTAAAGAAAAATATTTATGATGATTCAAACGAGATTGATCCACATATGATTGGATCATCGATGTATCTGGTTAACACCAAACTTGATTCATGCCATGCAGTGAATGTGCTTATTCATTTCATGAGTCAACAGAGACAGACTCACTAGACAACATCAAAACATGTATTGAGATACATACGAGATATGGCCTGAGATATGCCTCTAGTGTGAACTTGAGTGTGAAGGATATGTTGATTCAGATTGAGAAGAAAGTACAGTGAACCAAAAAAACACACCCAGCTGATGTTCTATCGTGAAGTTTTCCATGGTTTCCTAATGCAGCAGGAAACAAAACTATGTGGCCTTGAGTACCACAGAGGCAGAGTATATAGCATCGAGTGTGCGAAGCCATGTGGCTTCACAAGCTTATGATAGATTTACTTGACCATGAGATGGATCTAATGATGATAACTAAGAGCCGTGAGTAAATCTCCTTGAGAACCCAATGTTTCATGATAGATCGAAATAGGATGAGATGAAATATCCTCATATGATGCAGAGGAAAATCGTACACATGCAATACCTTCCTACACATGAGAAGATTGCATATATCTTCACCGAATTAACTTCATGAAGAATGGATCCCTAGTTGAGATGGAGTGTCTATAACTCCAGCCAAGAAAAAATTCAAAATACATCTATGTGAGACTTGGCATGATAAAAAATGCCTCCCTAGCTGAGAGAGAGTGTTGATGAATGCAGCTATGTGAGACATTCTCCAGCTTAAAAACATGTGAGATGTGGATCATTGCAGCTATGTGAGTCTTTCTCTCAAATTACAAACCTGAGAGAAATCCCCTAAGAAGGGTATGTGGTTCCTTCCTTAGACAGAGCTAGGAATGTAGAGATGACCTCCTCCATTCGGAGAGTTGAGAAGAACTTCAGATGATTATCCAGTGGGAAAGGTGATCTGTTGAGTTAGATGCACCTGTGGTTGAGCATAAGGTGAACGTGTGAAATCCCAAAGTACTGGGTGCATCGTCATGTGAACAGAAATAAAGATGATGTATTATCCTCCTCTAAGCAACAGAGTTGATGAGAATACTCTAGATGATTCTCCTGTGTGAGGCAGTGGGAAAGAATATATGTAGAGTGGATGTGCCTGTGGACGAGTACAGGTGAACGTGTGAAGATCTGGTTCTTCTGTGTAATGCAGTGAACCATATATATGACATCCCTATGGATGTTCCCCTAGTGGATGAGCACTAGTGTGTGTATCAGATCCTTTGCTATATATTGTTCAAGAGTCAGACCTACCTGTAACCCTAATTGTTATGTAAAGGGTACAGGTCGGCCCCACCTTGATGTGATTAATAATAAATGTAAAAGATAATTACTCTAGATAATATTAATTATAATAATAATAATAATAAATATATTATAATCTAAGTGAGGTCGTCCCTGTTGTGCCAATAGACTCTTAGGTTGACAGAATTAGGTTAGTATAAGTAAAGGTAAAATCCCCTTTGAGGAAACATATCTTTCATGTGAGTTTGGAAATTTCAGAAAGTACATCTACTTGGGAAAAGGTGCGCACCTCTCTTGGGCACTAGAGTTCTAGGGTTTGAGCACCCTCTTGTGTGCTAGGTATTTATTGGTGGTGAAGGTCTTTCGCTTGAAGAATATAGCAAAGGATTTGGCTGGGTTTTCTTCTCTTGTTGAGAAGGGTTTCCCAGGATACTTCTTGTGTTCTTGTGCATGGTGTTTCTTCTTGTGATCTTGGTTGCTGCAACATTATTGTCTATGGTTAAGTTAAATGCTAAAATGGAATGAACTTCATGCTTAACCTAGCTTATTGAAAAATCAACAACATGAACATTGAATAAGTCAAGTATTTTATAATAAATAAATTTAAAATTAAGTGTAATATTTTTAATTTAATTTTTATTTTTGAAAAGTTAGATTTCTATTTATTAAAAGTAATATTATGATGGTGTACATAATGTATAAGTTAAAAAATTAGATTTGCGCTACACACAAGTTTAGTCAGGGAGAGTTGAACTCGAAACCTCATGGAACTTCATATCATGACACTTGTCAATTGAACTGCCCCAGAGACATTAAAAATAAGATTATGATTATATATTTAATGTATAAATTAAATAACAAGAAGAATAATAAATTTTCTTTCACTACTTTAAATATTAATAAAATCATTCAAAAATCAAAACAAATTGCACAAACTAATTAACATAATAAAATCATTCAAAACTCAAAACAAATTGCACGAACTAATTAACATAATGAATAGAGTTTTTCTCGCTACTTCAAACATCAAGTGTCATGTACTCAACCCCTTTATAGCCTCATTGAAGAAGTGGGGCACTTTTTTTAAAATCAATTTAGCCAAACTTGATAGAGTTCGATGTTTCTTACTTCATAGTTCTTCATCAATGGTTATTTAAATTATTTGGTCATTGAATTGAGTTTAACTTCTCTTTCTTTAATGAAGCTATTTTCATAAAATATTTTGTTCCTTCAAAATTATTTTAAAGAAGTATCATACTAGTAAATGCCCTTGGCTTGTTATGATATGAGACACAATAATAATTAAATTAATAAGAAATATATAAATTTACCACGTAGTCTAAATGTTCGATTTTTTGGAGTTTTTACGAGCATATTTTTCGATCAATATTTATTGAGATTAGGCTAAAAATTTGTTGGAACTCCAAATTTGATTGATTGAGTATGTATAATTCGAGTGTCCTGGAGTTTTTTGAGGGTGTTGAATTCATTTATGCATTAAAAAATGAAATTTAAACAATAGAAAATGGATTATTTGTCCAGATCTATTTTTCCAGATTCCGGTGAAAATGTTCAAAAAACCAAATATTTAGACAACACCTAAATTTACGAGAGATTAAAGTTACGAGAGATTAAGTCATTTTAAACTTGTTTCGCATTTTTTTGTACAATTTTCAATCCTCAAATATCATATACACAAATCAACTATCCCATTGGGAACTTTTGATGGGTAAGTTGCGTGTTTTGAGAAAGAGGTGCTCCCCTCGAGCCCCCAAATCAATGCAAGTCGTCTTCATTGAAGATGAAGATGTAAAGTCTTCGCCACATGGGTGACGAAATTTAAAAGCCATATACCCATTGTTAATGCTCTCAATATTAACTTTGAATGAGTCTCCAAGTACCCGGTGTACCAAACAATTTTTGAAATGAACGAAGTTTTGGACAATGATGCAAGTAATGGCAAAATGCATCACATAAATCACATGTGTGATTAGCGCCGGTAGAAGAATCTAATTGTTCCAAAGAAGAGAGATATCTAGACCAAAGAGAGCTTTATAAATCGCTACCCATGGGAAACTTTTTAAACTTTGATCATTTAAAAATTGTAAAATTTGACCATGAAAGAAGTTATGGTCCTTATTTTGTCCAAATCCATGGCATGTATACAAGGTGTTGTAACTTGAGATTGTTTTTGGTTGTTTAGAAACCATGCTAAGACATATTTAAACCTATTTTAGGCTACAAGTTGGTTCTTGGACCAGAGAGGGATCTCTCATATGATTTAAAATTGTTGGACGTCCACTGTCACTAAGCAACAACTTTTGTCATTAAGCTCAGGTGTCAGATTTAAGTGAATTAAATAAAGGATAAAAATGGTTAAGAAAAGGAATGGCAGAGGACTGAATTAATAAGATTGTATCTTAAAATTGTTAGAATATATAATATTGTGTGCTTGTTTTACCATTGACAATACCCTCGTCACCTAAACATAGGCCGAAGCCACCCTCCGAGCACCTTAACCTTGACTGAGAATTACTCCGGAAGCAAACCCTAGGCTAGATAGCCAAACAAGGTGTAGCACATCTTCCTCCAAGGATAGCGCACCAACAATAGCTGATCAGATAGTCCAAACCCTAGCCAAGAGATAGTCCAAGACAACACTGAAAACAGGTTGCTGCAACAGCTGCACCTGCAACTCTCCTCCACATGTGCACACCAAACTAGGAACTGCAGTGTGCACTAGTTGTTGCTCTGCAATTCTGAGATGTGTCAAATGAGAACTGGCGCCCTGTATTTATAGTGGTTCTGCCAGATTTGTTGGGGCCGACTTCTCCTTCTGGATATGTGTCTGTTCAGTATATTATTATTATTTATGGCCAACTTCTTCTCTTGGAGGCTAATAACCTAATATTAATTATTTTCTTGAGCCGACAAGACTTATAGGGTTATTAGCCAACTCATTAGGGTTTTCTCTTACTTTCTGGAGTCTTCTATTCTCTTCAAATTTACACATGGAGGTAAATACCTCCCGCAACTACCATAATATTAACACTCCCTCCTAGCTAGGGAGGTATTACAGGTAATGGTCTTGAGGACAAAAACATACCATTTACCTAGTAGCATCAATATAGTCGTCTAGACTATCTCATGACTAGATCATGAGCATCACCATCACCATCAGTTGCATCATCTCTCAAAACCATACTTCATCTGAGTAATTAGACATGATGTTAGATAAGTCACTCACACCATAGAGTGATACAAGAGCCACTCTTATAATCTAGAGGAGTAAATGCTCTAAACTAATTTCCGTCTGGAAAATCTTTGTTCATCATTCGTTTGGATGGTGATTATTTCCAATAAACTGTTGATAGTCTTCAAGGTAGTTAGAACAAAAATAGAACACAACTGTGTCTATCCATAGTAGTACATAACTACAATCCAGTGGTTCACTACCGCACCAAGTAACACACAAGTGCTTAATCAACAACGTATAGTCACGAATAGTGGAACATATCCATCACAGTAGTCTTCATCTACTATCATACAGTCTTCATAACAAACATCTGATAACAACCTGCATAGAAACAATGTTATGATATTTACTGAATTATTTGGGTCAATATTTCACTCACATCTGTGAGCTCTGAAAGAATATCTGCCTTCAGAGTAGATAATGAGATATCTGGACTATTCTTCTCAAGAAAGGAAGAATAATTGTCCTATCTTCTGAACCTAGACCATTCCCCACCCTGGGCCATTCTTCCTACACTAATCAAAGTGCACCCTGGAGAGAATTTATAACCCTAAGGAATGCTGAGCCTGGACCATTCCCCACCCTGGGCCATTCCTCCTACACTAATCAAAGTGCACCCTGGAGAGAATGTATAAACCCCGAGGGTTGTTTTTCCCTGATTGTTGAGCCTGAACCATTCCCCACCCCGGACCATTCCTCCTACACTAATAAAAGTTCACCCTAGAGAGAATGTATAAACCCTAAGGAATGACTGTCTGGACCATTTCCTCTGTTAACCACAAGAGGAAAAGACTATCCTGCATCAACCTCCAAAATGGACCATTCCTCATGTTAACCACAATGAGAAATCACTGTCCGGTGAGGCGGGCCAATCTTCTTGAGTAACCCTCAAGAAGAGAGACTGCCCTAGACCACTCCCCATGTTAACCACAATGGGAAGTCACTGTCTATGATACATCAACAATCATACTACTTCCCATGTTAACCACAATGGGAAGTCATTGTCCGTCAGAAATCTCAATCCACTTTTTGAATAGGAAAGCATCTGTCTAAGATGGAATATGTCTTCAATAATATTTTTAGTGTTCCCTCCCAACCTGGGAGTTATTTCTTCCTTTTTCAATAAGAAAGTTGTTTCCATGAGCTCTAGCTTGAGTACGCAAATGATTTACCAAAATGTCTTCTTATCTACTCTTTTGTGGAGATGTGTATTGGAGAACCATTTTCTCCTTTCTGGACTTCATCATGGATAATGTAATGCTTGATTTCAAAATGTACTTTAGTCTAGAACACTGTGAAGGCTTCATGTAGATCTGAACAATAGAGTATATCATTGTTGGAAAACTGGAACATATCCATGTGGCACTTCTTCTGTCATCATGAGATCTGATCTACTGAGTAATCATCTTGATGTTATAGGTAATCTTCACCACGCTTCTACTGTGCACTGGAGGTTCTCCACCAAGTTATCTTATTCTATTTGTATACAAGAGTCTCTTTCTGGTATGCCTCAAAGTCTTGAGATTTCTCTTCATACGCTCTTTATCCAATTTCTCTGGAGAACATTCTTTGCATTCATCTGATGTAGAATTTTGATGCATGGATGTTGTAGATGATATAATGACTTATGTAGAGATAAGTCTGGTTTACTAGAACAAGTAATCATCATAGTCTTCTCCCTCCATCTAGGAGAACCTCTCGTTCTATATCTCGCAATGCTTTCATTCATAAGTCTTCCATGCACTGTTCTTCATCACGACTTTCAATTCTTCTGCTTGATTTCTTTTAGTGAGTTCATATCAGGCTGGTAATCTTGTGATTCTTGATACAATGACTGGTTGTTCTTGTTTCTCTTTCTTTCTTGGAATCCTCATGTTCTTCTTCATGTTTTTCTTTAGCTCTTGGGTCCATGGAGTTTCTTATAGATTCCATTCCCTAGAGATTCCACTTCTTCCTTTCATCATAGGATCACGGATCTGGATGGACAACCAGGAATACTTTAAGGCTTCTCTTCAAAGAAGTTTTCATCTGTGGTTGAACTAAACATGTACTGTCTTTCATGGCTGCTACCAGGATATATATATTTCATCATCTTCAATGGATCATAGGATTAGCTCCCTCCTAATCCTTGCTTCATGTATAAGTGCATATAATCGGCTCCCTCCGTTTAACAGAGTCCATGCTTCCATCTGCATCCTTATTGTCTTCTACAATATATAATTGGCTCTCTTGTCTAACAGAGTTCACGCTTCCATATGCATCCTTATTGTATTCTGCAATATATAATTGGCTCTCTTGTCTAACAGAGTCCATGCTTCCATCTTGTTGTTTTCTACAAAAACGTCATGAGTCTTTTTCCAATTTCCTCTCGATTTCTGACTTCTTTCTGTCTTTGCTTCTTCTAATTTTCTTCATGATTGATTCGGCTTATCTTGTAGTAGTTTCCACATGATTTGTATTTCATCCTTTCGTCTGTATCATCTAATGATATTCATTCTTATCTTGTTGTTCTTCCATAGGTATAGTTCTTCTTGGAACATATTATCTTCCAAGAGATAGATATACAAGATATGTACAGAGACGATGCAGACAAGATATGTACAAGAAATAAGAAGAGTGTTGTTACCTTTTAGAAGAAGAAGTCTCTTCCATCTTGCTTAGTCTTCTTTGTAGGTTCCTTTTCTTCGGCAATTGATGCTTCGTGTTTCTCCTTCCTTTTCTTTATCTCGAGACAATGATTATTGTAGTGACCATACTTTCAACAGTTGATTAATAACTATTTTGGGCTTTGATGTAACCAAAGTGTTCTTATGTGTCACATTTATTCTCTTTTTAGAATTTCATCCCAAAACACGAAATTGCAATTTTGCTCCAAACTGAAATTTCTTGCTTGACTTTGCAACATGGAACTCTGAAAAGTGTCACTACTACATATTGAAAATTTGCGACGACTACTTGCGACGAAAGTACCCTTTCGTCGCAAAATTCAAGAGAAAGAGTTCAATTTTTCAATTTTATTATAAATCCATCCTATATTCGTCACTGTGGTGAGAAATCCATACATTCGTTGCTCTTGCGATGAACTTGAAGACAGTGGCATGTCGTCGCGCTTGTGACGAACATATGGATTCGTCACAAGAGCGACGATAACCATTGACCGTTACACTATTTGATAAAGTCAACATTGACCGTTATATTCTTTGACAAAGTCAACATTGGTTTGGTCAATGTTCGTCGCTATTGCGACGAAAAAAATATCTATAAATATTTTGTGAATTAAAGATGTTGTGACAATATTGTTATAACAATGACAGTTCAGAAAGGGTATTTTTGTGCGGAAGAATGTCGCAGAATATTAGAGGTGGGAACAAAAGTAAAGAGGGTGAAAAGGGTGATGGTAGATGTTATTGCCCTTGCAAAATATGTTGCACTACACGTCCTGTAAGAATTTTAATAGCAACAACTAAAAAACATTGTAGGAAATATGGGCACATTGATGGGGGATCGAATGAATATCGTCCCATGGTAATTATTAGCTATATATTCATTATTTGTTTTTATATTGTTGATTATCTATATGTGTGTGTGTGTGTGTGTGTGTGTGTGTGTGTGTGTGTGTGTGTGTGTGTGTGTTGTTTGAATGTTTGTTATACACACTAATTTTGCATGATTGTTTGTAATTATAAAGTTAGAGTTTCCCTCTAACGTTTTGCAGAATATTGCACCAAGTAGTAGTATAAATGATGTTGTACAAGCTAAGGAACATGATCAAGCAAATGAGGATCTGATGGAAGAAGATGATGGGGAAAATCAAGTTAATGATCACATGGAAGAAGATGATGGGACAAATCAAACGAACCAAGATTTGTTTGCCCAGTCGGATGAGGATGGGGATAGTGATGGTATTTATGATGAACCTCTATTAGAAAAGGAAAACAAACGACTTTATGAAGGCTCAAGATCAAATCTTCTCTCCGCTACATTGCTTCTAGTGAACTTAAAGGTTATGAATAATTTGTCGAACACTTGTATGACACGGATCCTAAGGTATGTAATATGTTTCATCTCATATTATACATAAATGTTGACTTTTTTCTATTTGTTTTTAGTGTTAATTAATGTGTAAAATAAGAATGCAATTTTTATGATTAATATTCTTTACATTAACTAGTTATTTGTTATGTTGTAGATTGTTAGGTGAATTTTTGTTACCATCGTCAAATATTTTACCTCACACATATCGATATTTGCATGCCATTATGAAAGACATTGGAATGAATTATCAAACTATAGATGCATTTCCTAATGATCATATTATATATTATGGACAACATGCTTTGAAAATAGAATGTCTGCAATGTCTTATCAGTAGATATCGAACTGATCAAGTAACAAAAAGGGTTCCTCAAAAGGTTCTTCGTCATATTCCCATAATTCCACGTTTGCAACGATTGTCTAGGTGTGAAAGAATAGAACAATTTATGGATTACCATGCACATAACAAAAGTGGATATGGTGTTCTTCGAATTCCTTCCGATGGTTATGCATTTAGGGAAATTGAGGAAAAATGGGAAGATTTCAAAGATGAACCTCATAATGTTAGGATTTCATTGGCAGATGACGGTGTTAATCCATTAATCCATTCGGAGAGCTTAGGTCCATTTACTCAGTGTGGCCTATTTTTGTTATCAACAATAACATACCTCCTTGGATGTGAATAAAGAGGGAGAACATAATGTTGACAATGATTGTTCCAGGTATTTGCTTACATTAATTTTTTTAATCTAACATTTTCATTTGTTTAATTTTTTGAATCTAACAATTCATGATGCCTCGGGACTAACACATTTTTGTGGTATGTAGCATTATATTGCTCTTTAATACTATAGAATTTTTTAAAGATATCATGTTGTATTTTTAATTTTTAAATAATCTCATCGTGTAATTGACATTAATCCATCTGTTGCAGGTCTTCAAACAAAGGGTAAATTTGCATGTCCAGTTTGTGGTCCTAAGATGAAGTATTGTCAAAACATTTTAGGAAAGGTGGTGTTTGATGAGTATAGGAACCTCCTCCCTAAGAACCATAGGTATCGTACTACTGAAAAACATCTTTTCAATGGGAAAGAAGAGAATGGTTTAAAACCATGAAGAATGACACCTCACCTATGGAGGTTGCAATATAATAGAAATCGTCAAGGTACACAATTTCTTTATGTATCGTATATCATGTAATGTTTTGAATGTTTATTTTAATCATTGAAATTATTTTACCATATTTGATAATTATTTTTGTGATTTATTTTATGATTCATGAAGGCCGCCATCATGAAGGTATTAATAATGGGCTTCCACAAGGAAGGGAGAGTTGGGCCTCATTATAAGGTTGGTGGTTGTGAAATTGAAATTATCAAATAAACTAATTATAAAAAAGGGTTCATTAATGTCAAGTTTGGAAACCCTTCTAAAACAAAAGATTGATGGCCCACCATAGTTTACCTATTTGCTTCTAAGAGAATTTTCTAAAATGGATCAATGGTCCACCATTGTTTTCCTATTTTCCTTTCATAACATTTCCTATTGTTTTCCTATTTGCCTCACTTCATCATAATTTAATTTAGATGTTCCATTTCTTGTTGAATATTCTCAATTTAGTTTGTAGGAAACTTGATCAATTGTAAGCGATTCAATTGGTTTGATAGACTTACATTGCAAGTTCAAGAAAATAAAATTTTGAAGCCTGCATAGATATGAGTTACCCTTCCAGGGTCTACCTTAAATTATACACAATTGAGAGTTCCATCCCTCATTAATGCTAGTTTGTTGTCCATCTTGATAGTGAATAATCAATTCTTGTGAAGCATGACCTCTTATGAAAATATAGAAGAATTAATGTTCCTTGTGAGCTTATTTTGTTTAGATAAGACGAATGATAATTAATGAATGTGCCTTCCTTTTCACTAAAACTTTGCACACGATAAGAGGTTTTTTTCCTTAGGGACTATGTTGCAGAGAAATGGAATTCCCTTTTTGTTGTTGTGAAGGATGGGAGGGAAGAGTTCTTGTTGGTGAAAGGTTCATTGTGAACTCTAGAGGAGATTCCATTGTGAGAAATTGAGGTAGATGTCTAGTATAGTTATTTTATAAGCACTGTGGGATGGGCTATGTGTGTGAACTAGAAACAATAGCTAGACGTTTTCTCTTATGGTCTCACAACCTTGGCTTGTTGGTGGAATCTACAATAAATCCCTATGGCTAGGCAGAAAATCGCTTGTTTGTAGCTAGTTGGAGGTTAAATTTCCAAAAAAGATTATTTAATCTTAATACATGTTTATTTTTATGTTATGTAATCCACCGATGGTAAAATGAATGTAATTGGAATTTAGATACATGTGAAATTTTTGCATGTGACATGGTTTGGACCAAAAAATAGTGATTTTTCTTATTATCAATGTTTTTGGGGCTAAGAAGGCATATACAAGGCCCTAAACTATAAGACATTCTTTATAGAAAGGACGTTTTTTCCCAAGGGTGAAGGAATATAATCCAAATTTTCAGGAGTAGGTGTAAAAATGATGGCCCTTATGTCCCAAGCCCTAGTTTAAGGCTATAAACCATTGAGTGTTCCCTTAGTCCATATATAGGGCCTAATTGTGGATCTACATGGCCTATTTTTGGAGTTACAAGGATCGATTGTATCTTTAGGGCCTAATGGGTATCCATATGTCCTAATTAAGGCTATATGTGGCCTAATTATGGATCTACAACACATGATTAGGTATATATAAACAATAATTAGGGAATTAAAGGGCCTTGTTTGTTTTCCTCCTAGTTTTCTTTGGGATTCTTTCTTCTTCTACTTCATCCTCCTCTTATTCTTGGTGTGCCTTATGAGGGTCATTTTATTCCTTGTAGGCTTGATCTCCAACTGTCTTGATAACTTAAGAAATATCCATCGTGGTTGGCCATAAGCAAATGTAAATATGATGAGAAAATAATGAGGATTGTATGAGTGCAAGAAAGGTTTCCTGAACTCTCTAATGGAATTATAGAATCTTAAGTTTACTTGTTTTGTCATTTTTTTAAATGCATCCCCATGGCCTCTTTTTAAAAGTGAATAATAGAATCTCAACCTTGAAGTAGTTTCCATGTGAACTCCCTTCATGTATTAATGAGATTTCATAAACTTAATGTGCATTATGGAATACTAAGTCATTGGAATTTATGAAGACCGAGGTCTAAACAAGTCCACACATACCCACTGCATTTCCTAAATAACTATGACCAGAGTGAATGAGAAAATCAGCCCCAAGTGTTGTAGTTGAGTAATCATCAACACAACATGCTCCATGCTTGGCTCCACCAATGTTTCCAAGTCAAAACTAAGTCGCTTCAAAGGCTTCTACATAATGGTCCTTTATGCCAATATGGTAAATGTTGTTTATCAAGATTTTCCAATTCCTTTGTAACTAATTTGCACGGAATCCTTGCTTCCTTCAAGATATGACACCAGGACGCTTCCATAAAAAACTTTGCATTTTTATGATTAAATACTCAACTTTGGAGGTTTGTTTTGATTTTTGGGTGCACAAAATTTGAATACAAATCCCCTTTGACACCTAAGCGATCTCCTCTAATATTTGTACATTGATATTGACACTTGCATGATGAGGTTTGAGCGCTTTATTTGTTTTTAAGATTTAGTACATTTTTATTTCCCTGTGTGCATTTATCCCACATTTCTAGTGCAAACACGATTCATGGTGTTTATATGCATGGGCCTTTCATTTCTTGTTCAACGCATTGAGAAAATAATGCCCCTTATGGGCTCCTCCCTTGTGACTTGCGCTTGAATTGAGCACTGGATTTAGTGTTGAGTTGTGTGTTGTGTTAGGTGACTTGCTCGACATTTGGCTTGAATGCTTGAATTGGAGATTGGGCCTTCGGAACATTTGGCTTGAATGTTTGAATTGGAGATTGGGCCTTCGGAACCAGTAATTTTATAAGACATAATTAAGCTCTATTAAAGTCCCAAGATCATAATAATCCTATAAAATCAACCCCCCTTTTTAATTATTTTCCAAATTCATAAATACTTTTCCCAAATGAACCTAAAGGTTTTAACCTTGAAAAACAATGCACTCAATCCCAAACATAACACCATCACCCTGCAAAATCCAACTTCACCAAAATTGTAATTTTTGTACAAAAATTTACATGTGCTAACACATATAGTCTAAATATTTCATGTTTTTCTCACCCAAATGTCATGAAAACAAAATATTGCTAAGAGTGAGAAAAGAATCCAAGTAGAAAGGATTGTCTAAAAACTAGTAATGGATAACACTTGCAAAACAATTAAAAACCACAATGGGGGGTATCAATGAGGCGAGCATACCCATGCTCATGAAGACGTCTCAACAAATTTCAATATAGGATCATGGGACACATAGGATCAATATAGGATCATAGGATCAACAAAGTTCAATGGTATTCAAGTAGAACTAGGGAAATATTGAATGGAGGTATAACATAAAAATGATCTTCAAAAATTATGTACACCTATGAGGAAAAATTATGCATAGATGGCACAAGAAATAAAATGTTATATGTGTAGTATTGATGGTGGTTTTTCCCTTTGATTTTGATTGGTAAATGATCCTATTCACTAGAGGGAGAGATATTTTAAGGATCTATGGAATGATGTGGTTGGGAAACCAGAAGTGGGGAGGAATCTTGCATGGTATGGGTTATTGAAGCTAGTTCAAAACCCTTTTGTGTGTTCTAATGAGGTGTTATTAAGGATGATCATTAGGTTTTGGGATCTTGATGAGGAGTGTTTTGAGATTTAGGGAAAATTTCTAGAGTTGGGACTAATGGACATTTATTTCATGATTGGTTTTCCCTTCTGTGAAGAGGTGGAAGATAATTGGCCCCAACTAGGAGGGGGTAGGACCTTGGAGGAATTGATCAAGGCTCACTGTGAGTGAAGTATGAAGAATTTTGATGGTTCCATCCTTATTGGTGTGATCTAGTATAAGGATATGTGAGCTATAGTGACCATGGTAGTGAAAATATTGGGATGTTATGGCCCACATGTTGTCGTGGGTGGCCATATGCTGATGGGGGAGAGAGATATAGAGGAAACACATTTTGTATGGGCCCAAATGTTACTAATTATTCTAAGGAGGAAGTTGATGATTTGTTGATGACAAAGTGGGGTTAAACTTGGCTTAGGTATATTTTTTTATTCTTTTAGAGAATATCAATGCTTATATCACACCATTTAGTTTGATCGGGAGGGACCTAGGAGCCTAGTATGTAGTGATGGGGAGAGTTGATGAGTCATGGAGGTGGTGACATTGTGGTTAACATCTTCACCATAGATTTACTTGTTGATTTGGAGCATCTACTTATCCACATTGAGGAGTACCCTTGTGAGGGTATGGATTTTACATATGACCATGATAATATTGATTTTTATTTTATAACATTCTTGTATATAAATTGTATAGTTGTATAATTAACATTAATTAAATTGTTGTATAATATTGTTGTGTATATATATATATATATATATCATATCATATAATATATATAATACACAATATATATATCCAAAATTAAAAAAATAAAAAATAAAAAATAAAAAATAAAAAAATCCATTGTTAAATCTCGTGCGCACGCAACCTCACCTCATTATCACTGACACATTTTGATCGCCTCGACATCATTTAACCTCACTGTAATATTCATTTACCAATCAAAACTCTGCGTTGATACCCTATCTCATCTCACCACATTATATCCAGAACAGAGCCGAAGCTACAACATTGGAGCCCTATCTCACCTCACCACATTCTATCCAAAGGAGAGCCAAAGTTGCGACATTGGAGCCCTATCTCACCTCACGACATTCTATCCAGAGCAGAGTTGAAGATGCAACATTAGAGACAAATGAGAGACAGATCTGCTACATTGGAGACAGAGGAGCCCTAGCTCGAGTGACAGAGTTTCCCTACCTCATGAAATGAGGCCAAAATCATCGACAAGTGAGTAAAATATATTGGTAGTAGAAACCAATCTTCCTATAGAATCCCATTGGTTGGAAGCCTTAAATTTTCAATAGCTAACACTCTATACATGCATGATTGTTTTTTCAACACATATGTTACATTTCCTTAGGAAAAAAATGCTATAGGAAGGAAAATCCCAACCAAGCGAACTAGTGAACAAGCCTGAGGAAATGTACCCATTAGATCATTGTGAACTGACTCCAAAAATTTGGTAGCTCTCAATTTTTTTCCCTTGTTAATGGTCATTTTTTATATCTTCATTTCTTTGATTTTGTTTGTAACATTGTTTGAGGATTTCAAGGACTCCTTAGTGCCCCAATTTATAGCAAGGAAATGTGCTTTGGATTTCTTTAAATCTCATATTTGTATAAACTTATCTTTCTCCCTAGTCAACACACAACAGAAAAATCATGAAGGGATGCCATCTTCCAAGCAGTTCCAAAAGAATTCTTGGTGGAATGGAATTATTGTATGGTTTTAAAACTTTCTAGGCTCAATATGATGATCCCATTCTCCAGGTGGTGTCCTCTTAACACATCATGATTCCCAAATAATCCTTCCAAAGTAGTCCATATTTGATTGGGTGAACTACCAAATTTAATGTGGAAAATAAGATCAAGAGAGATGGAGAGACATAATAAACCATAGGATTCATCACATCTATTGAACCACTTAATATTTTCATCATCTAGTATAGGTTCAAATTTAATCCCCATCGTGATTCTAAATAGGCCTCTACTCCTAAAACAAATAACATATTTGATTTCCACTCATGGTAATTAAATGGTGTACGAAGGGGAAATTGACTTCAATCCATTACTATAGGATTCATGCTACTACATAATATATTTGTGTAGTTGAGGGAAGGAAGCTCTGAAACAATGACCCTACTATGGAACTATGTTTTCTATATCATAAATCTAGTTGCTTTAAGGCCATTAAATAAACTATCAGATAGAGTCTTTTGTAGCTTAATAGAAGAGTGTTTACAACACCATGAAGTGACTATAGAATAGAGAATCTAGTAGTGTAATAGAAGGATGCCTTCAAAGCTGTGAAAGATACTACATAATAGAGACTTCAATAGCATAGAGAAAGAGTGATTTCACCACCACAAAGAAATTGTGTAATAGTGACTTGTTTAGCATAATAGAAGTGTGTTCCCACACCAAGAAATTGTCTCCTAATCATGCATGCAATTTTTTACTGCACCATGAAGAATTTCCCTAGGTAAGCAAGTGATATTTTTAGCAATATCCACATAATGTGCACCAACAGATTGAGCCAAAACAAAGCCCCCACAGAACTAGATGTGTTGTAAAACTAGATTATTGAAAAAGAGTATTTCTATTCTCATTAATTGACTTGTCTACAAAACAATATTGGTCTATTAAGCAGTACAAATGCAAGTGTTTTCTAGAGAGGTTCTGTAAATAAAGGCATGCCATGAATCTCTCATTAAATCAAGGAAGAAAAAAACATCTAAGATTAATTTCCTGTGTGTATGAAAGCACTAAAGAAAATAATGCATGCAAGGTAAAAATGACACTAAAGCAAGTGCGTTGAAGTAAGCAAGTGCATTTGCATATGTTCCAAAACTTATAGATAGTTACAGTTCATATATTTTGATAGATACATGAATGAAAAACAACTAAATGTGTTTTTCCACCCTATATTTGACTTTCAAGTTCCAATATTGGGTGAGAAAATTATTTCATGTGATGGGAAATATCATAAAGTAGAATTGGGTCTCCACAATTAGGGATAGAAGTTAAGTTAGAGTGGCTACAAAATATTGCAAACTAAGAACATCACTTTCAATAGGCTCCAAACTAAGAACATCACTTTATTTTTTCAACACCTATGTTACACCTATGGCTATATAATTTGTTGGCTAAGATTGTCCTTAGAAACAATATCATAGTCTATTTATGGAACAGTAATATATCAATGGTAGGAACTTGATTCATGTCAATATTAATTGTAGTAGAGTTACCAACACTCCAATTCATCAATCTCTCATCTTTAACTCTTCTATTATCATTTATCTTCAACATTTGTTGCTGCACTATTGACTCCATTTTCCCTAAAAGCACTACTCTAAGTCCTCTCTTGAGTAATTGATCAACACAACCTTCAAAGTTCCAATATTGGGTGATAAAATTATTTCATGTGATGGGAAATATCATAAGATAGAATTGGGTCTCCACAATTAGGGATAGAAGTTAAGTTAGAGTGGCTAAAAAATCTTGCAAACTAAGAACATCACTTTAAATAGGCTCCAAATTAAGAACATCATTTTATTTTTTCAACACCTATGTTACACCTATGGCTATAGAATTTGTTGGCTAAGATCGTCCTTAGAAACAATATCATAGTCTATTTATGGAACACTAATATATCAATGGTAGGAACTTGATTCATGTCAATATTAATTGTAGTAGAGTTACCAACACTCCAATTCATCAATCTCTCTTGTCTTTAACTCTTCTATTATCATTTATCTTCAACATTTGCTGCTACACTATTGACTCCATTTTCCCTAAAAGCACTACTCTAAGTCCTCTCTTGAGTAATTGATCAACACAACCTTCAAAACCTACTCTTTGAGAAACCTACTAACAATTTCTAACCCTAGAATAGCCTAACCTACTAACAACATTGTTGTTGTTACTAAAGTAAGCTACGACCATTAGATGCAACATTAAAAGATCATCAAAACAATTGAAAAGGCTAATTTATACCTTGTCTTATTTGAATCTATCAAATGCTAGTATTATGATTTCAATGGTTAATGATTATTAGTCATTTTGAAGCTATTTTCAAGGAATTTAATATGAAGTATTGCTCTATAAAGATTGTTGTTATAAGTTTTTTCTGTTTACTTCATCATATTCAGCAAATTGATTTTCTCAAGAAAGTCCATGGTTTTATGAAGTGCTAACCAACAAGTGCACTTGCAAATATATCTAGTTTCTTGTTTCTTTGTTCCGAGAAGGTACACTTTGATACATTATCATTTCATTGGCTATAAAACTAGGAATTTCTGATCGGTAGTGACTTGTGAGAGGGGAACCTTTTCTATCCATTTTGACCTTTCCTTATCAAACCCCCAGGTCACTGGGGATGTCTCCCCTAGGACTACCACCCTAAATATAAAGAGACAACCTATTGAGGTGAAAGCGATAGGATTAGTCTCCATTTACACCAATTTGCTCCCCTTTAACCTTTCCTTATATCAAAGTACAAATTGTGTGATAACATTTTGGTGTCGTTGTCGGGGAACACTAAGTCAATATTCCTCAACGACAAATTTTCGGTAAGCCTTATCCAAGAACATTTGTTTTACAAGATTACCTGGAAACTCCACTGAGGGTGATTCCCTCATTCCTTTGATAATTTCAAGAAAATTATCTGGCGACTCCACTAACCTTTTCCTAGGTGCCACCTTACTCTCAATTCTATGATATTTCCAAGTTATGGGATCATGGCGTCCTTGGAACAAGTGTATCTGACTATTGATTTGAAAAGTCTTCAAGGATACCCGACTTGTTTTGATAAAAAATGGTCAAGCAACCCTCTAATATTTGAAGGGGGCCTCCCAATTCCTCACATTGTATAATTTTTGAAGAATATAAGCGAGATAGAATTGGGAGGGGAGGATGTTCTGGTAAAATTATTCATACTTTCTCTACCATCCTTTTTGCAAGATTGGTTTAGGGGTTGTTGCGAAGATAGGGGTATATCATCTTTCGTACACCTCATCAATATGTTTATTGACTTTGTCAAACCATAATGATAGACATATGAAGATGCCCTTCAAAATCTCATGACGTCCTTAGAGAATGAAGGATTCACCACTGAGATTGTAGAATACCTCAGGGATGTATATCATGTTCAATGCCAAGAACCCTCTAATATAAAAGAAGATATTTATGAAGACAATTGTCAACCCCTTGAAGAGCAACATGATTTCTCCCATGATTCGATAGAATGCATTGAAGATATAACTAGAGAAGTGAATTATGAGGATAAAGCACCAACAACCACTCCTTGGTCCGATGAAGATCTCCGAGATCTTATCTCCCCTGCACAATACAAAGAGAATGAGGTGAGTCATTTTCCTTTCCAGTTTTTTGATGATGTCGTGTTCTATGATTTAGAGAGTGAAGAATAAATGGAACCCCTGGACAAGCTAGATCCTCTATATCTCAAGGTTGAAGACGCAGAGGTCAATCTTCCATTTGATGAAGTTATCCAAATACTTGAAGCTCCTACATAGGAAGGATTAAGCAAGGTGAGTTGTTTCCCCTTCCAAATTTTTAATGATTCTTTATCTTATGATGAGGAAAGTGAAGAATTGTTGGATGTTTTAACCCCTTCATGTTATGATGAAAATGATGACTTTATTGATAATATTGATGAATTCATGTATGTTGGGAGGCGCAAATTGGATGTGATTGGATATGATGGGGATCCCATTTACGACATTGAGGATCATTTCCAAAATTTTTCTTTACAACTATCATATGACATTACTAAATTTGACGATTGGCAACAAGGTGATGACATGGTTACAAACCTATTTCAGACACCCAAGGATGACCTAGTGCTATATTCTCCTAGTGATTTTCGGTCATACCTTGAGGATTTTGATGATAATTCCTCTGAGCACTTGGATTTATTCCATCAAGAAGATTATCAACCACTGTTGTGCTCAGATATTGATAGAAATAAGGACATTGTTTTCCCAAAGAAGGATCCTTGTGATATTGTTCTCCAATGACCTTCAATTACTTTATCTTGTTGTGTCATTAAAGGTGTAGTTGGGAAGTATGTCTTTTGTATTAAGCTTCCTCTGAGAAAAACCCTAGATTTCAAGGGTAGGTTGAATACCTCAAGAAGAAGTACGTCATTTTAGTCTTTCAGCCTTCCCTTAAGAGTTTTTCAGTCATCTTATAGGTCCTTGCAATCCTTTCCCAGGTTTTAGATTGTGAGAACGTCCAAGGTAGACGGATTTTAGACCTTTTGACTCATTCTTTGAACCTTTGACTTTTCACGATCCCTTCTTGATGTGGATTGAGCACCTTCCTGAGAGAATGACTTGGCATGATTTTGTCCCTCCCTCCTACATCCATGAGCTAGACCTTACAATTTCCAATGATGCAATACATTTTCTAACTCATGTTATTTTTGTGGTTAACTTATCACTGCTTTGGTTTATGATGAAGAACAAAGGTAGGTATGGGAAGACATTGCTAGGATGGTTTCACTGGCTATTTGACTACACCTAGCATTCAACCAACAGGTAAGTAGAGGTAATTAGGTAGGCATTTGCATTCATTGTATATACCATTTGCATTTCATGCTAGAATAGTTGTATTTCCATTTGTATATATGCTTGCTTTCATTTTATGTACTCTATATATATATATATATATATATATGAGTTGGGGGTGATATCACCACCCCAAATGATTGCTAATAGTATTATGTTGAGATCATGCAGGTCACAAATTATGCTAGAGATGTTGAGGTTCTCATGCACTCCACGGTGAGCACATGTCCCCGAGTTGGAGCCAGATGTTATCCCCTAGCCTAGGGATAACTAAGGAGATTATGTATCGAGGCCCATAGGTCCTACACATGGAGTACCGAGATCCATATCGACTTGAGCATGGCCCATCCTTTCATTCTTCAGCGCCTCCACTTTGTCAGTAGAAGCAACATGCATCACATCGGCCTGGTCCTATAGAATAAATTGATCTTGCTCCATGAGGTAATGAGTCCATGTATCATGGTATGTGTCACTCTGATCCTCAAAACCTTCGAATATGTGCATTTAATTATTTTTTCTTCTAACATGTTCTTGGACCTTATGCTTTTGCACTTGACCACACCTAGGGGGAATGATAGGATGCCCTAGTAAGATGGTACCCATAGGGTTTGGTTTTCCACTAGGGGGATTCATGAAAGGCCATCGTTGGCTCCCACCATACTTACCACTTTTCATCTTTCTCCCACTGATCCATCCCATTACACTGGTCCGAGCATTGGGTTGGCCAAATATCTAAGGGTTGTACCTTACCTTGTGGGAAGAAGGGGCTAAAGGTCCAGAGGGTAAAATTATCTAGCAAAAGATAAAATCCAAAATAATGAAACCATGAGATGCTTGATCCTTGAGAAAGCAATAAAAATATTCTCAGAAAGAAATAGAGGGACCCATGAAAAATAATAAATCAAGACCTAGTTGGAGGATAGGGGGTCTCATCACAATCCAACCTAGTAGATCCATGGGCGTGTAATGATATGACACTACCGACAACTGGTCACCACGTCAGGGTAGTGTCTCTTGGTGGCATAGCCAAGAGAAAGGGGGTCTCATCATGAGCTAGCCTTCTCATTTCTGTGAAATGCTTGTGGGTAACATTGCCACCACTGGTCACCATGCCAGGGCAGTGTCCCCTAACTAGCCTCTTGAAATAAAAAAGAAATAAGAATAAAAGATAAAAGGCATGAATGGGCTTGGAAACATTTGCATCCATGACAAGGTGCAACTCCCTCTCTTCATAGGCACCCATAGGTAAGCTATACATTTCCCTGCTATCACTGCACCCCTTGCCCAGACATCCCATACCACCTCATCCACTCACATGGCCTAGATTTGACTTCTACCGAGAACATCCCACATCCAATGAGCATTAGCACAATAGGATGTCCTAGTGTCCCCTCCAAACTTGTCTTGCAGATTAGCATAATGTCTTTGAGCACTTGTCCAGTTAAAAGGGGTTTCATGCACATGTTTAAATAACTTGATGATTATATGTGATTGACATTGTTATGATCCTTGTGACTTATAAGCCCATGGAGGGTGTATCTGTTGATTTTGCAGGGCCACACCTGACGATGATCCAAAATTGGATCTAGGGACCAAAATGGGTCCAAGAAGGACTAAAAATAAAAGTTCTCGGAATGGCTTCAAAACAGACGTGTGGATATACCTCATCGATACAAACCCAATGCAACTTGAACAGGCACAAACAAACCTCGTATGTGAAAGATATCGCGTTTTGTTCATTTCACCAAACAGGCAAAAAATCAACCTGGTCAAATTCAATGTTGACGTCAGCATGTACGAAAGGTGACATCATGATGAAATCATCATACAGATGTGGCATCACCAAGAGGTGACACATGCCACTCAGTTTCGTCACTTTCAGGTTCAGTGGGCACTGTACAGATTTGACACGTGTCACTGTACGAATGACATGTGGCATTACCTACAGTGATGTGGCCCAATGAAAGATGGGCACGTGGAATACAGAAGATAGATGGGCAGGTGACTAGTCGTACAAACTAACATGCGGCAGGGTGATTGGGTGTACATACTAATGACGTTTCAGACAGGTGGCAGGGTGATTGGATGTACGACAGATGATGTGGTCCAATCCTCGGTCGCCACGTGGCCCAATCAGGTGGTGCCATGTGGAACCCTACGGATGCCCAATGATGGTTGGGTAAACAGTTGTTATGAGATAGGGGGATTCGAACCCTTGACCTCATGGATAAGTCGACGGTTTCGTGGGAAGGGGCGGACCGCTGGGGCTGTGGTGGTATGTGTTAAACCATGGAGCCCTTTCCCCTTTTGAACTGATGGGTGGCACAAAGTTTGGATAGGCTCTGGTCGGTGGGGAGCTAGCCCGCGACCAGGTGCTATAAAATAGGGGTTGCATCGGATAAGGGCGTGTGCGCAGAGGACTAGGGCGAGGCCACATGACCCATAGTCGAATGAATAGGGTGCCAGTGCACCAATCCTTAGTGCTTGGGCACATGGAAACCCTCCATAGGACTAGGAGCTCATGTGTAAGGGGATGCGCCCAATATATTTTCCAAAATTGGGTTTTTTAACTATGCAATATGATTTTCAATGATTTTCTCAGCGGTTTTGAGGGATTTTGGCCAATATTGGGGGATCTTGGGCCCTTTTTGAGGCCAGATCTTGGGGAGAAGTTGGGAGGTTGTTACCCACTTCAGGCCTATATAAACCAGAGGTTCTTGAAGCCATTGGGAGAGGTTCAGAACATGAAAATGCTGAAGAATTATTAAGCCAAAGCCATTTTTATGTAGGGAAGCCATTGAGGAAAGTACCTTTGCGAGTCATTTCTGGGAGTTCCGCTCATCCGATTTCAGTTTCGTCAGTTTTGTTGGGTTCTTGAGATCTGGTAGAACACGACCATATTAGTTTGTAATCATTTTGGCACTGTTATTATGTGCGTTTAAAGATTTGAACATAAATAAGAAAGCCTCACCCACTGAGACAAAGGCCCAGAGACGTAGGCGAGATTTGCGAACTCTATTATCAACCTATCTTGTTATGGTTTGTTGTTCTTCATGCTTATGTTCAGATCTGTATATTTCTTAGTGGTTGTTATGTTTCCTCTTTCATCCTTCCTCTTTCATTAGTTTCCTAAATGGTAAAATAACTCATGCTTTAATATATCAACCATTGTCATTTAAAAGATCTTTTCAGATCAAGCGGTATCAGAGCTAGTTGACGGTTGGTTTTTGAGTTTGCATGATTACCAGGGAAAGGATGAATCGTGGTGAAGGTGAGCTTTTTAAAGAGAAACCTGATATTGGATTGAGAAAGAGAACTTCTCAAATTGAGAAGATGGCATCGGAAGAGGGAATTTCTCATGATGAGAAAGAGTTTCAAAAGACTTTCTATGCTATGTCGGAGATGATGAAGCTTTTGTATGATGATTACTTGGAACAGAAGAGACTAGTTCTAGGTGAATCTTCAAAGGTAAAAAGTGAAGAAGGAGAGGATCCTCCTTAAATTTCTCCTTCACCTCCTTCTTCTCAATCATCTTCTTCTTCTTAAAGTTCAATTTCTAAATCTACTACAAGAAAACATTCCCATAAACATAAACATGAAATGCTTTTACTTAAGCTTGATGTAAAATTTGAATTACCCATGTATGATGGTGAAGTCAATGCAGAGAGAATTGACATTTGGGTCAGACATATGGAGTTTTATTGTAGTGTGCAACAAATCAAAGATGAAGCCACTCAAATAAAGTTGGCATCGCTTCAAATTGCAGGCATAACACTCATCTGGTGGCAAAGCAAGTTGCAAAATGCCACGCAACAAGTGGATAATGTATTTCCATCATGGAAAGTTTTTGTTTCTTCACTTAGAAAGAAATTCTATCCTTTGGGTTATAAAGAGAAATATTTAATTGAATGGAAAGGTCTTAAACTCAGAAAAGGACAAACAATGCAAGAATACACAGATGGATTTTGTAAAATGGCATTGATGTTAGATATTCCTTTACATACCCAAGAAACTCTTATGAAGTATATAGGAGGTTTGCCTGCACATATTCATAACATTGTATTTATGTTTGGACCTACTAATCTTGATGAGGTTTTAGTTCAAGCAGCATACATCGAGGTAGGAAAAACATGAGTTGGTGTATTAGGAGAATCATCTTCAAAGAAAGAGGACAAAAAGAGGTGGAATGGCAAGAAGGCAAATTCAATGGCAAGAAAGGAAGAGAAGCCATCTTGCAAGCATTGCAAGAAAGAATGGCATGATGAGGACCATTGTTGGAAATTGCATCTCGAGAAGAGACCAAAGTGGTTCAAAGAGAAGAAAGGAAGGCAAACAGTTGCAACAACATCACGACCGACAGACTTGGGATCGGATTCATGTGATGAATCTAAAGTCTTATTGGTTGGTTTGACAGGTAAAATTGGTGATGGATTTGATTCTAGAAGTAAATTGTTTCACATAAGGGTTATAATGAGGCAAACTAAGGTCGACACATTAATAGATAGTGGATCTCAATCTAATTTGATTTCATAAGAATTGGTTAAACAATTGGGATTAAACACTCAGAAGCATCATAATCCTTACACACTTAAATGGATAAGCAACAAGCATAACTTGCACATAACAAAGCAATGCACATTAAAGTTTGCAATTTCATCTAAGTTTATGGACGAGGTAACATGTGATGTGGTGCCACTCAATGAATGTGGAATGGTCTTAGGTAGTCCTTACTTGTATGATTGTAAAGCAATGTTCTACAGGGAAAAGAATCAATATTACTTAATCAAAGCATATAAAGAATATGTGGTGCATGCTCATCATTTAAAGGCAAATAAATCTCTTCAAACAATGGAACAATTAATAAAGGCATCTCATGCAAGAAAAACACCTATAATTTTTTCAAATCAAGTAATTGATCTTAAGAAAGAATAGGAGATGATTGTAGAATGGAAGATCAATCACACTTTGCTTCAAGATAAGATAATGTCGTGAAAATATTACAAACATATTAACTCATTTGTAGTCATATTTCTCATGTTATCATTAGTAATGTTGTCAACATGGATGATAGTGGCTTCAGTAAGATGTGATTGAGTACAAGTGGCTAACAATATGTTGTCAATTATCATGGTTGTTTTATAGTTGATCTTGATAAGACAGGTGCATAGGACAGAGTTTAAAGATAGAGAACAAGTCAAGTGGCCTATCCCACACTTGATGACTAGTCAATAACCTTTTGGAGGACCAAAAGTTCTTTAATGGGGAGGTGTGATCCAGAATTGGATCTAGGGACCAAAATGAGTCCAGGAAGGCCTAAAACTAAAAGTGCTTAGAATGGATTCAAAATAGACGTGTGTGTAGGCCTTGTCGGTACAAACCCAACACAACTTGAACGGGCTCAAACAACGTCGTATGCAAAAGATATCATGTTCTGTTCATTTCGCCAAACGGGTAAAAAGTCAACATGGTCAAAGTCAACGCTGACATCATTATGTACAACAGATGATGTCAGCATGCATTAGGATGAAGTCGGCATGGCATCATGGTGACATCATCATGATGACATGGCATCACTAGGAGGTGACATTTGTCACTCAATTTCGTCACTTTTGGAATGAGTTGGCACTGTACAGATTTGACATGTGTCACCATACGGATGACACATGGCAGTCTGTATAATGACGTGGCCCAATGAAATATGGACACATGGCATACAGATGATAGTTGGGTAGGTGACTGGGTGTACAGACTGACACGTGGTAGGATGACTGGGCGTATAGAGTGATGACGTGTCGGATAGGTGGCAGGGTGACTGGATGTACGACAGATGATGTGGTCCAATCCTGGGTCGCCACATGGCCCAATCAGGTGGTGCAACGTGGCACCCCACGGATGCCCAATGACGGTTGGGTAAAAATTTGTTATGAGCCAGGGGGATTCGAACCCTTGACCTCATAGACAAGCCAACGATTTCATGGGAAGGGGCGGATTGCTTGAGCTGTGGTGGTACGTGTTAAACCATGCGACCCTTTCCCCTTTTGAACTGAAGGGTGGCGAAAATTTTGGATAGGCCCTAGTTAGAGGGGAGCTAACCCACAACTAGGTGTTGTAGAATAGGGGCTACACCGGATAAGGGGGCGCGCGCGGAGGACTAGGAAGAGGCCACATTGCCAAGCCACATGACCCAGAGCCGAAAATAGGGGGCCAGTGCACCAAGCCTCAGTGCTTGGGCACATGGAAACCCTCCATAAGACCACAAGCTCACATATAAGGGGCTGTGCCTAATATATTTTCCAAAATTGAGTTTTTTAACTATGTAATATGATTTGCAGTGATTTTCTGAGCAGTTTTGAGGGATTTTGGCCAATATTGGAGGATCTTGGGCCCTTTTTGAGGCCAAATCTTGGGGAGAAGTTGGGAGGTTGTTACCCACTTTAGGCCTATATAAAATAGAGGTTCTTGAAGCCATTGGGAGAGGTTCAGAACAGGAAAATGATGAAGAATTATTAAGCCAATGCCATTTTTATGCAGGGAAGCCATTGAGTAGAGCACCTTTGCGAGCCATTTCTGGGAGCTCCGTTCATCTGATTTCAATGCCGTCAGTTTTGTTGGGTTATTGAGATCTGGTAGAAGACAACTAGATCAATTTGTAATCCTTTTGACACTGTTATGATGTACTTTTAAATCTTTGAACATAAATAATAAAGCCTCACCCACTGAGACAAATGCTCAGAGATGTTGGCGAGATTGTCAAACTCTGTTATCAACTTCTCTTGTTATGGTTTGTTGTTCTTCATGCTTATGTTTAGATCTGTATATTGCTTAATGGCTACTGTGTTTCCTCTTTCATTCTTCCTCTTTCATTGGTTTCCTAAATGGTAAAATAACTCATGCGTTAATATATCAACCATTGTCGTTTAAAAGATATTTTCGGATCAGATGGACAAGTACCCGATGGACAAGTACCCGATGAACAGGTACACATGGGGAGATGATTAGTTCAGACCTCCATTGGGATAAAATCCCACCATATGGATGCTGAGACCCTAGCCGCGGGCAGAGACAGATCATAGGATTGCACCAGAGAGAGAGGAGGGTGTTTCACCAGGAATAACCTGGTAGGCCTGGACCCAGGGGGGTTGTGCCCTTTCCACCATGATGTATGCCTTGGAAGGATCATGACATCATCCAGGTTACCCATGACATCACCCAACAATTTGGGATGTTTTGGAGGCAGTTGTGTGCCAAGTGGCAGGTTCCTGAGGCCCAAGCAAGCCTAACATTTTGTTCCAGGAGGCCAAAGTTGACCAAAAATGACCTAACGTCACCCTAAAAGGGTATGAATTCACATTTGAAACTTGTTTTAGGGTTTAATTATGACATTTAATGTAAAATGTGGATACTATTTGTAACTGGCCATGTCAGCCTTTTTGACCTAATTTTGGTCATTAGTATTGTATAAATAAGGGGTAAAATCCCTCTTATTTTTCATCATCTTTCACTCACACTTGTGAGGACTGAAATTTGCACCCTCCTTAGGCTTTCTTGGCTGAAATTTTAGGAACACTTGTTGAAGGAGGCTAAATTTGGTGTATTTTGGCAAGCTTCTTGGTGGATGTGTTCAACTAGCAATTTTCTTGATTATTCTTGATGTATGTAAGTGAATTTTCTGCAATTCTTCTTAATTGAATGGTTATGGTTTTATTTATTTGCATTTACATTCAAGATTATGAAATTGCTTGACTAAACCCTAAGAAGACTAGCACATGTTATTGTCCTAGCTTCAAAAAGCTTTCACCTACTAGGCATTGTCAAAAGGCCAATTTTCTTGAAGCGTGAGCTTAGGCCTTGCCATTGCAACACCTTAGTATCCATTGCTTCATCTCAAGCCGATTTTTCTTCATCATTGAGTTAGAGAGTGAGGAAATCTACTAAGGCATAGGGTTACCTACACCTTAGTAGCTAGTTTCCCCTTAGGGTTTCATAATTGGAGCCTTGGGTTACCAACACTCTAATTCATCAATCTCTCTTGTCTTTAACTCTTCTATTATCATTTATCTTCAACATTTGTTGCTGCACTATTGACTCCATTTTCCCTAAAAGCACTAGTCTAAGTCCTCTCTTGAGTAATTGATCAACACAACCTTCAAAACCTACTCTTTGAGCAACCTACTAACACTTTCTAGCCCTAGAATAGCCTAACCTACTAACAACATTGTTGTTGTTACTAAAATAAGCTACAACCATTAGATGCAACATTAAAAGCTCATAAAAGTAATTGAAAACGTTGATTTATACCTTGTCTTATTTGCTTCTATCAAATGCTAGTATTATGATTTCAATGGTTAATGATTCTTAGTCACTTTGAAGCTATTTTCAAAGAATTTAATGTGAAGTATTTCTCTATAAATATTGTTGTTATAATTTTTTTCTGTTTACTTCATCATATTCAACAAATTGTTTTTCTCAAGAAAGTCCATGGTTTTATGAAGTGCTAACCAACAAGTGTACTTGCAAATATATCTAGTTTCTTGTTGCTTTGTTCCGGGAAGGTACACTTTGATACATTATCATTTCATTGGTTATAAAACCAGAACTTTCTGATCGGTGGTAACTTATGAGAGGGGATCCTTTTCTAGCGATTTTGACCTTGCCTTCTCAAACCCCCAGGTCACCGGGGACGTCTCCCTTGAGCCTACCATCCTAAATAGAAAGAGACATCCTATTGAGGTGACAATGATAGGATTAGTCTCTAGTTACGCCAATTTACTCCCCTTTAACTTTTCCTTCTATCAAAATACAAATTATACTCATTTACTTCATATTCATTCTACTTCATATTAATGGGTTAAATAAATGGGTGTAAATCCATCTAATAGATTAGATATATGAGTATAAATTCATCTATTTTATATATGAAATGATGAGGAGAACATGATTGTTGTTATGTTATAAAATTGTGTTTATGATTATTGTTAGTTATGTTATAAAATTGTGTTTGTCATAGATTAGATAAATGAGTATAAATTCATCTATTATATATATATATATATAATAATGAGCAAAACATAATTGATGTTTGTTATGTTATAAAATTGTGTTTGTTATAATGATAGATGAATAGTTGATGTTATAATTATGAGTGCCATGTGGTATTAATGTTGAATAATTATATAATTGGATTTTAAACATTTTATATTAATATTATGGTTTATTAATTTATAAAGAATAAATAAAATATGTTTAATCTAAAAGAAATCAGCTTTAATTATTACAATAATTTAGTAATTATTGTAATTTTTACATAAATTATTATAACATGTATTACAATTAGGTATGTATTATAATTAGGTACATGTAGTATAATATGATTGGAAATTTTAAATTTTAGTGATAAAATGACTTTTGTTAATAAGAAAAAATGAGATACAATTTTATTAGAATTTAATTAATAAATTATATTTTATAACTATATGATTTAATTGTAATATAATTTATTTTATAATACGTTATAATGAGTTGATATTATTAGTAAGTATTAATATTAGAATATTTATTATTTCTAAGTTAATTAAATATTAGAGGTTATTTTTTTATTATTTTTAATTAAATAATAATTAATTAATTACAACATAATTTTTAATGATAAATTACATGTTCTTAATCATTAAGTTTGACATTCAATCTCTTCACTATGATCTTTGTGATTTATTAATCTTAGACAAATGTAGTATGGATACGTGATCTTTTATCTTAGTATGTAAGTTTTCAGAGTTACTCATAATGTTAGAATTTGTCTAGATTAAACTTTGTAATAGGTTTAGAAACATCCAAAGTTTAGAGTGGATACACCACCCATCATCATGGATATAAAAGTTCTTGTGGTGGAAAAGAGTGCAACTATTTGTCTTTGTAGATTAAGGAAAGGGTGACAATTGAGGGAAGAGGGAAATGAAATACTAGTTGAGAATAAAGTAATGAGGTGAGAAATGAAATAGCACTAAAGCCAAAAAATGAAATGAAATAGCATTAAAGCGAAAAAGTGATGGATAATAGAAATATATTACAAAACCAACCCTAAGCCTAAACCCAAAGTCACATCACCCCTTCCTCGCCTTATATCCAAGGCACCACTAATCACATCTCAAAACTTCTAATTAAGAAGAATATTAAAACCATGGACCAAATGCTTGGCTCAAGTGTTTACCAAATTCCTTGTTCCTGCAGAAATTCTTACATAGGTCAAAGTGGAAAAACCTTTAAGACTCATTCAAAGCCATGGAAATCAAAAAACACCTTAAGAACTTCAACCACCCAAATGGCTTCAAGTTGAGCCAATCCTCAAAACCCACCATTCATCACCTTATCATTAATTTTCCTCCCTA
>ML790654.1:9296-25137 GCA_009831015.1 Picea engelmannii | reverse complement strand
TCTTTGACCAGCCTCCCCACGCAGATTGAGCTCGGATTTGGTGTCAAATCGACTTGGGAGCTGATCCATTAGTGGTTGGGAGGCCGACCAGCTTCATAAATGCGCCGTTTGGCAGGCGCGCGGGTTTTTCACCCCACAGCCGCACATATGCGTCCAAGTATGAAGATGTTGCGCGCGCGCGCGCCCAGTGGATGCATAGCGCTTTGTAATTTTTTGGCCATTTTGCATAGTTTTGACCCTTTTGCTGTGCTGTGGAATTAATCCTTGTGCCATGAACGACTGTTTTTCTGTGCTGACGATGCGGAGTTCTTGTCGCCCTGTGCGGACGAGATTTCAGTGATAACAATCCCTATTGAAGTTTGGGGGACTAATTAGGGGTGCTTTACTGAGTGCTTATTTGAAGGAGTCAAAAGAAGATTGGGCATGTTGATCCCAATGGAATGGGATGCCATTTCTTAGTAAGCGTAAGAAGCCATGAGTGCATATTGAATAATAAGGAACGAGGCATCCTAGGAAATTATCCTTTCCTTGGAGGCTTTGTAGTTGGCGCAAGTTCTTTCACGGAGGAATCTCATTGATTGCTTGGAATTTTAGGGGGTCCACGATGATTCCTTGGTGGGAAATGATGAAACCCAATAGGAATCCAATTGTGATGAAAAAAACACATTTGAGGGGGTTTAATTGAATGTTGTACTTGCGACATCGTTGGAAGACAAGTTGTAAGTCCACTAACTGTTGTGATCACTTCTTGGAGCGAGCAAGGAGATCATCTAAGTAAGCGAGGATGATATGGGCGAGATCATGAAAAGAGTATGTCATGGCTCACTGGAAAGTGGCACCCATGTTTTTTAGCCCAAAGGGCATGACATGATAGGTGAAGGATCCCCATGGGGTAGTGAACACAATATTGTATTGGTATGTGTAGAAGATTTGAATTTGATTATCATCGGAGAATCTGTCCATTAGTGAAAGGACTTCATGACCAGCATAGGCATCAATAACTTGGTCGATGAAAGGTTTTGGGAAATTATCCTTGGGATAGGCTTGATCGAGGTCCCAAAAATCGGTTCACACTCAAATAGTACCCTTTGTTTTGTTGACTAGAACAAGGTTCAAGACCCATGAGGTGTACGCAATGAGGTAAATGAACCCAATAGAACTTAATTTCATCAGCAGACATATGGGACATGGTGATGTTCGAAGTATGATTTGCATTGCTGATGAAATTGTCTTCTACAAAAGGTGAAGAAGATGAATATGGGTAGTCATTGTTTCCATGTATGGTAAGGTGACTAGTGGGAGGGGAGGGGGGTGCTTCACTAGAATAAATGCACCATATGTTCATACATGTGTGTGGGTCATGTATGATGGGGGAAGGAAGAATCTTGTGAATAGGACTTACAGGTGAATTGGGTGGGTTCAGCGAGAATTCTTCTGATATCTGTGAAATAGGTATGGCTAAGGGAGCCAAAGGTAAAAGGTGTGGGATCGATGGGTATTTGGGATGATGTCCTTGTATAGGTACTTCCATAGTTTGGTTAGGGGGGGTTTGAATCGGTGTTTGAACGGGTGGAAGAGACACCATGTGTTGAGCCCTGGAAGCATTAATAAGAGGGCACATATATGTAAAATGGTCTGTTTGATCACATAATGCGCAAGGGAATCTCATTCATTCATTTACTAACATGGAAATGTAATGGATTCCAATAATGGATTCCAGTAATGGGAGAGATGGTGGGAGGTGCCTGCGACGACACAAGCAATGTTGTTTAGCACACTACTGCGAGGGTCTCTTTGAACTGAGGGAGAGTTGGGAAGCGATGTGTATAATGGGAAGTGATGTGTATAAGTGAGTAGATGGCGCATTCATGTTTGGTGTAGAGACTTTTCTGTCGAGGCCACATATTATATGTGGTTGTGGGTGTCACTATTGGAATAGGAAGAAAGGGCTATGCCTTGTGTTGTAGGAAAATCTCCCTGCGGACATGTAGATCACCTCTAGAGCTTGACCTTAACCCTAGACAGAAAAATGCTTATCATGGACACTGACTTCCTTTCAAATCTATCTAAACTAACACATGAGAAGGAAGGATGATAGAGCTACCTTTTTATCGACGTTTGTCCCTGCACGCTCTGAGTTGCGCTCCAATCCTTTGCTCCTCGCTGGATCCTGTGGACAAAGAAAGATACGACCGCTTCCTACTCTATTGATATTAGCTTGAAAACAGATCTATCAACTAGTGATAAGTTCATGTGACCTTAGACACAAACTAGAAAGAAACAGGCCAAGCGTGTCATATTGATGAGAATAACGACAACAATACTTACAATCGTAGATGCTAATGCGACAAATTCGTCAAGTCCCCTTCATCTAACCCTTGCCTGAAAGCTCCATAATCTGGATGACAACAACTTCACTGATCACTCTCCTTTGGCTATCTGTGAATTTCCTCCAAGATCATAAGTTTCATAACTTCAGTTCTTCCCCCTTTCCACCATCATAGAGCCTATTTATATAGGTTAAGAGGAGCTTAACCTCTTGAGTTATCTTTAGAACAAGTTGGGAACCTTCTCCTTAGATCAAGGATCTCTTGAGAAGGTTACCAAGAATTTGAGCACAAATGCCTCCTAATCTTGAAAGATCCTCCCCTTATTCTCCTCAACGTGCCAACCACTGTCTCAGATTAGGCAGCGCTCCCTTAGAAGGGGCATCAGAGCACTGTAGCGCTCCTTGGTAAGCCTTGGGGAAGAGCCAACGCTCTCAAAATGAGCAGTGCTCCTTCAGAGGGGACCGGGGAGCGTTATAACGCTCCCTAAATCATTATAGAGGAGCGCCAGCACTTCCAGAGCCGAAGTAGGGGAGCGCTCCTCCTCAAAACCTTTGTTTCAGGGTTCCTTTTAGGTGTTAAGAGTTGTTTGACTTCAATAAATCAGTTCTCCTCCTTCAAATCAGTCATGTGAGATGTTATAAGTGCCTCCTTAGTGTCGTTATCATGGCAGTATGTTTGAACATCCTTTGCGACACTAGTGACCAACTTGTGACACTTGCGAAAGTTGTAGGGAAGATGCGACACTTACGACAATTGAGAGGGATAATGCGACACTTATCTAGCTGAGCAGTTTTGATGTGTAACAGAATGCCCCCCAAAGTATGAAGTTAGAATATGCCAACTGATAACTGAAGTACTTTGTAGATGTTCAAGCAAGGGTATAGACTCAGAGAACCTGACGGAAGTTGCACACAAACATCCAACAAATATCATGACATATTTCAAAACCCAAGGCAAGCATACCTATGCTTGGGTGATCAAGACTTAGCAGGATATGGCCACCATAAAATACACCACGGATCCATAATTGTATTGATAAAAAGGTATAGCCACCAAAGATACAATGTGGATCTATACTCTGATGACTCGGACTGATCGTAGCCACGAAGAATACACAGTGGAGCTACGAGATGACAAGACATAGCCACGACCAATACAAAGTGGATCTATGTGACAGTGTATGTGTCATTGTTCAAAATAAACTCCATCACATCCTGGGAAAAGCATGTATCAAAGTGATGGATCAACCCAGGGTCTTCATACCAATCCCAATATGGTACGAATCTGACCATGTGAATAGATGTCCTAACTTCGAACATGGCAAAAACCACTTGATTACCGGTCAATGGTGTGAACCGTTAACAAGTGCGAGGGAGATCACCATTAATGTCGATGATTCCCAAGGTACCGTAGTACATTCCAACGAATGTGAATAAATGAGATGAGGTCGAAGATTCGTGGAATCATTTGATCAGGGGTCAATGATGTAAACCCACTGTCGAATGTGAGGAGGCCTGTCATTGAGGCATGCAGGTCCCAAAGTAGTCAGTGGTTTCTAAGTCTAATTCCTGGATAATGCGTTGGAGTCGACAGGAATAGACTCGTCGAGGGAGGGCCTTGATGTATCCCCCATCAACGACACAAAACAGACATGGAGATATAATTGGTAGATCATATGTACTGACACAGGTTTTGAGGCAAGATATTTGGGATGGCTGACTCTCGAGGCGGATACTTCCCTTGAACACTAAGGCACAACAACAAAACATGGCATGGACCAAGACTATGCAGTGGGTACTGTGACTTGCGTTGGGTGACCCAAAGGAGTGAAAGGAAACTTTGAGGATTGGCTCAATGCAGAGGTTCAACGGATCATGATATGTGCAAAGCGACAAAGTGACGTGTTCAAGGGCGACTCTAAGAAGTGCTGGATAATGTTCTCAAGAGACTGCTTGGCTTGCTCCTTTCAATTTCCCCCCATCCAGATAGATGAGTACCTCTTTTTGATTTAATGAGCTCGAGGATGACAACACATGCTCGATATAACTCACCTTCGGTAAGTTCCTCTTCCTTTATTTAACGAACCAGAAGAAGTAAGGGATCGGTCCCATATGGGCCTGTCGATGTGTGCTTTAACGAGTCCAAAGACAGAAAAATTGAAGGTTTTTCGGGATTATAGAGTTTGGAAAAACACTTAAAAGAGAACTCTCTCAGTTCCTTTTTCGTACAATAGTCCAACGAGACCGAAAAAGGGTTAAATTATCGCTCGTAAGATGCTCTTTCTGACCTTTTAACGAGTGTGAAAGAAAGCAAGATCACTCGACAATCTTTTCATATTTAGAGAGTCTGAAAAGGGTTTAAAGGAGACTCCAGGGGGTTCCTTTTTCGTGTGTTCGTATCCGTACGGGTCTAAAAAAGAGATAAAAGTTTACCCGGTTGCGTTCTCATATTGTCGAGCTCAAGAACGAACTAATACTATGCTCATAAATGTGACAAGGTAAATAATTCATGTGAATTTCCAGTAAACCTGCGATGCCAGAAGCTACAAACCAGATATTAGTGAAGCCATTTACATTATTAGAGAAACCCAAAATGATCATAACTTATAAAAAATGAAATTTTATAAATAAGAATTGATTGGAAAACTTATTTACCATTTCATTTACAAGGATTTTTGGAGTAGTGGAGGATCTCAATTTGAAGCAAATCTTGTTTTTCTTGTTGCCGGAGCTACGATCGATCATTTCGCTCACCGTTCGAACCAGGTAGGTGTTGATCCTTTTCTCTTTCAATTGCATGGTTTCAAATTGATTTTCATGGCATTATTAATTTAAAACACAAAGCCCTAGGTCGCCCCTCTTTGAACCAAATCGGTCTCTTTTTAAAAATCAATAAAATGGGGGGATTCTTTCGCAAAAATGTGTTAGAGAAGGGTTGTTAGAATGTCCATACCCTTGCAATCGATTAGACCGATCGTTTTAGAAAAAGAAACTCATGAAAATTCCCCCATTTGCCCACGCAGCCCCTTAGGTCGATTTGCATTTTTTAACACGTTTTTATCATTATTTGGCAAATATTAAAGGGTGTGGTCGTTAAAAAGGGTGATTGGTTGCTTTTAGATGTCATGGGCATTTGATTTTATGTTTTAAAATGCTTTTTTGAAAATCACCGAAATTACAAAAACATGAGAAATAATGAAATTCTTGATTTTTTTGTTTTGTAGGTGTCTTCGGCAATCATGATTGAATGGAAAGAGAGGGAACACGAGATGGATGATTTAGCTGCTCTACGGAGTCCTTGTACGCGAGCCGCTTTGTGGTCTTGTGGCTTGCTCAAGTTTTTCAAATTGCAAAAAATGAAGAGGGATATTTTGTTGCTTGAGTACATGATTGGCCTTTGGGACGTTGCGGAACAGGGATTCCGTATTGGTACACAACTCCTAACCATTGAGTTGGAAGATGTGTACTTTTTGACCAGCCTCTCGAAAAGAGGGGTCCCCATATCCTTTACTGGGAAGAGGGCTTTACCTGAGTAGGTGGACATGTATCTGGCACGCCACTGCGTTTCGGGAGCAAGGTTGGTAGGGGGCAAGATCCCTATCAAGGATATACGAGATCTGCCTCTTCGATCTATATTATTTGCTATCACAAGTGTGATCGATAGCACTAGTGCTCATTTGGCATCGAGATCACAGGTGGCCTATGGTGTTCAGTGTTTAGAGCCAACACTGTTTAATTGGAGTGCAATGTTCCTTCGAAATGTGAAGGAACAGATATCACGATGTAGGACTGGTCAGAAGCAGTTCGGCTATGGCTCGTTCTTAGTCTCATTTTTCTTAGAGCGCATCCCTCAGATGCAACCTCAGATAGCACTGGCAGTACGACCAGTGGATGAACCTCGGATGGAGAGGTGGACCAGTCTGTCTCCAAGGCTAGTTTCAGAGTCAGAGTTTCACTTTACTGGTGACTTCTTTGCCTGGCTGAGACGACAGTACCTCTGGATAGAGGACTTCCCGTACGCCGATATAGACTTCCGTGGGAGCATGGACTTGATTTTTCCCGCGGGGGAAGATTGGGATGTGTCAGGTAAGAGACTAATCCATTCCTTGTCTATATTTTTTGTTTTTTGATGTATATGTTTTTTTTTGGGTATGTAAAAGAGTTTTAATAAATGTTTTTGTTTTCAACGTGTAGACAAGGGAGCAGTGCGCCTAGTTGATATACCAGTACCAGGGCATCGTGGAGGTGCCTCGGTTGCAGCAGATCTAGGAGTACCGGTGGTGGGTCTCCGGGAGGTTGAGAGGAACCTCCAAGGCCTAACGATGGGTATCCCTCCTCTGTGGAGGGGGGATGTGCCTTTACATTTGCAGCGGCACACTGTAGGGGTTCCAGAGAATATCAATTCTCTGTTGAGGCATGTAGTGCATGCAGTAGTGTGTTACTCACAACACAACGCAGTGCGGGGAGATTAGAGTCTCCCCGTGATCATGTTTTTTTGTATGCCTCGTCAGGTGATGTTGTATGGGTATATGGGCCCAATATTTTTCTCTCTTACACACTTTTTGATGTAATGCAAACATTTCAGTCATGCCATATATATATACATATATACAGTTTCGAGTTTTTATTATGCCAATGATTTGTACATGATGATGTCTGTGATGTGTTTCAATTTACATGTAATATACAGTTTTGTTTTCCTTAAATCTTATATGTGGGCGAGATACCGATCCATGATATAGTTAGCTAATGAATCCAAAACAATATTAAGTTCTCTCGGAATGTGTCTATATTCAATGTAATGGAACATTCGTTCGAGATGACGAAATTGCAAGTGTAAGCGTAGCAGGATAGGACTACGGATAGCGTAGATGCGGTTGAGTTGAAAAACCACCAGTTGGGAGTCTAAGTAAATAATGATGCAAGAAATACCTAGAGAGGAAGCTTGGGTCAGTAGTCCAATGACAGCATGATATTCTGCCATATTGTTGGTTGCTCGTCCTAAACAAATGCCTCATGAACTCACCAGCTGGTCAAATTGGAAAATAACCCAAGTTGTTGAAGCAATGTTACGGGTATGTCATCTAGCGCCATCCACGAACCCAAAAAAGATAGGAAAGGAAGACGTCATCTACGCATGAAAACACAGGCACAGTCATGAGTGGCAATGGTAAAGACTCGAGCACCTGAAAGAAAATAGACACACCAAAACTAAATACAATAATGTACAAAGTACAAATGCTAGGTGATCTAGGCATAGTACTTCTTAAGGTAAAGCCCGTTTCGGGGCTCTCCTAGGGAGATTCTGTCATGATCAACTAATTCATAGGCACCTTTTTGTAAGACATGCTTCACGATGTAGGGACCTTTCCACATGGGTTCTAGCTTTCCTGTCCCCAATTTATCGTGAGCTTGGTCATAAACTAGGACTAAGTCTCCTTCCACGAAAATCCGAGGGTGGACGGATTTGTCATATTGACTTTTAATTCATTTTTGATGTGCTTCATTGGCGAGAGCAGCATCGCGACGCGTTTCATCCAGTTTGGATAGATACAAAAATCGTTCTTCTTCAGTGGAAGTATGGGGCAGGAGTTCTACTTTCAGTTTGAGTGATGGAATTTCGCACTCGATCGGTAGGATAGCTTCAATGCCATAGACCAATTGGAAAGGAGTGAATCCAGTTGAGGTTTTCACAGAGGTGCGATAGGCCCAGAGAGCAGAGAACAGTTGTAGATGCCACGATGTTTTGTTTTCCCCTACCATGCATTGGATCATGGTCTTTAGGACTTTGTTGATAGCTTCAACTTGTCCGTTCGCTTGAGGGTAGTAAGGGGATGAGTTTTCATGACGAAAACCCAATTTGACATGTAACTCGCTCATCATCTGGTTTTTGAAGTGTGCACCATGGTCAGTGACAATGGCATGTGGTACACTGAAACGAGTTATAATGTGGTTGAAGAGGAATAGAGATGTCGTACAGTCATCATTCAGGAAGGTAGGCATAGCCTCAGCCCATTTGGTGAAGTAGTCAACGGTGACGATGATGTAACCATGCCCCCCGGCTGAGGGAGGCTTACACTGCATGAAATCAATGCCCCATTTGGAAAAAGGGCCGATGGCTATAATAGAGTGCAACATCATAGGGTGGGTTCATGCCTTCTTGTTAAAGATTTGGCAGGGTGGGAATTTCTTGACAGTCTCGATACAGTCTTTGAAAATCGAGGGCCAAAAATAGCCAGCACGTAGGATTTTTTGGGCTGTGGCCATACCGGAAAGGTGGCCGCCACGGGCACCAAGGTGACAATTGTTCAAAACGTGTTCAACCTCCTCGTGATTCAGACATCGCCGAAGGATGGTGTCGATACCATGGCGATACAAAGTTTCGCCGAGGATAAGATAACGATGAGAGTGGTGATGAATACGTCGTCGCTCTTCGTGAGAGATGTTGGGCTGAAAATGTTGTGTTTGAAGGTAGAGGAGAATATCTCCGTACCAAGGATCAGAGGTGCTGATGAGGAAGAGAGATTTGTCGGGTAGAGAATCTCTAGGTTCGATGTTTTCATCGGCATGAGGAAAAGCGTAGATGAGCTCGGCAAACACCAGGGATTTTTTGGCTTTCACCTTTGTAAACTCAAGATCGAATTCTTGAAGAATAAAAATCCATTTAGAATATTTGCCCCCAAGTACTTGACGTGTTAGGAAGTGGTACATGGGGTTGGAGTCTGCGATTACCATGGTGGTGCGTAGTAAGATGTAGTGACAGAACCTTTGGACAACGATGACAACTGCCAGACCCAGTTTCTCAACATGCGAATATCTGAGTTTGGGTCCAGATAAACTCTTGCTCAGATAGTAAATCACATGTTCTTCGTCATTAGAGTCTTCTTGGACTAACACCATTGTGATGGTGGCAGTAGAAGCGGCCAAGTAAAGGATGTAATCCTTTGTATATTCAGGGGGATGTAACAAAGGTGCATGGTTCAAAGTGTTCTTGAGAGCGTCGAATGACCGTTGAGCTACATCATCCCAGATGAAAGGGACGTTCTTTTGCAGTAACCGCATAAATACTTTAGTGATCTCGGCATAATTTCAGATGAAACGGCGAAGAAAGTTTGCTTTGCCTTGCAAACTTTGGAGTTGGGATAAATTGGTGGGTGGAGGTAAGGCTAAGATGGCCTTGATCTTTAAGGGGTCCACCTTGATCCCATCTTTGGAAACAATGAAACCGAGGAGTTGACTGGATTCGACAGCGAAAATGAATTTGTGTGGGTTTAGACGAATACGGTAGAACCTACATCGCAGAAAAATCGCGCGTAAGTGATCAATGTGATAGGATCGATTTAGCGAATGTGCGGGTAAATCGTCGAGATACGATTCTGCGATGTGTTTGATGTCATAAAAATCATACGACATGGCTCGCTGAAAGGTGGCTCCAGCATTTTTAAGGCCACATGGTAGCTTTCGGTAGGCGAAAGTTCCCCAAGGGAAGATGAAGGTTGTCTTGTGTTGATCTGTAGGAAAGTTTTCAATCTGGTTATATCCAGAAAATCCATCCATGAAAGAAAATATTACGCTCCCCGCGCAGTTATCAATGATTTGGTCGATGAAGGGCATGGGGTAGTTATCCTTAGGACAAGCTTTGTTGAGGTCTCTATAGTCAATGCAAACATGGATGGTCCCTTGTTTCTTAGCGATCAGAACAAGGTTGGAGACCCATTCGGTTAAAGGGACGGGATAGATAAAGCCAGATTTTAGAAGTTTTTCAACTTCTGCCTTTATAGCTGCGACTTTCTTGGGATGAACTGGGCGAAGATTTTGCCGAACCGGTTTCGCATCAGGGTAGGTTTTGATTTCGTGTACGACGATCGAAGGATCGATCCCTGGCATTTCCTCGTAACTCCATGCGAAGACATCACAAAATTCCTTGAATAAAGTGGTGTAAGAGACCACTTCATCAGGTGTACAATTAGCACCAAGGTTGATGTTTTCCACGACACCTTCTTTGATTGAAATGTCAATCATGGCTGTAGTAGAGATGTTACCCATGTTCCCCTCAGAGAGAGAATCGGTCGTAAGGATAAGATATTGCGGAGCTTCGGTAACATTGGGGGGGAAGACAGATTGTATGTCTTGGATTTCTTCCAAAGGTGGAAGAAAAGAGGATCGATGGTGGTTGTCATCCTAGGGTAGATCGTCAATGCTAAGCATTTCCATGATAGATTCATCCGAAGGAAAAATGTGGGAAATGTAATCGACGACAGATGATAGGGAATCTAACCAAGATGGAACCGAATAAGTATCGGGTGCCAATGAATGTGAATCATTTGGCGAGGGAGAGGCAGATTGGATAGCTACGTATGCGGCCTCGGCTGGGCTCAATGGCATTGTGTCACTGAGCACATCGAATTCCAAAGGACTAGGCACAACCTAAGGGTCTGATGATTCCAAGGATTGATAGGTCATAGTCAAAATCATATTGACGGTGGAAATATGATGTGCGGTAGGTGGAAGTGGTGTAGAGAAGGTACCCATGAGGCTAGAATCTTTTAATAAGACAACACCAATGCTTTCATACGTAACCGGGTGATCTCCCAAAAAAGGAATGTTGTTGGTAGCAGGGATGCGCGTGTCGGGTGTGAAAAAATTGAGCTGATCAATGGTAACAATTTTGCCTTGATGGGGGAATTGTATGCATCAAAAAACCGACGAGGCGACGACAGTCATCGCGTAGAACCAACTTCTTCCGAGTAGTAGGTTGTAATCGAGGGGGGAATCGACCACCTCGACGTCAATGGTAACAGTTTTTTCGCCCAACTGAACGGCTAAGGATTGCAATAATCCGTGAGGATGAAAACCTCGTCCATCAAAGGCGCGTAACATGGTAGTGGATTTGTTAAGGGCGGGTGATTTTAAGCCTTTCCAACAGGCTAGGGACATGACACGGGTGGAGGCTCCCTCATCCAGGATAGTCCGGTGGATTTTTTGATTGTGAACAACCACATTGATTTGGAATGCTAGATGGTGGGAGAGTCGCGGTTGATGATCATCCAGATTAAACGTGAGGTAGTTTGATGACTCTGGGTCGAAAGCGCCAATAGAAGCTAAGAGTGTTCTACGTTGGCTGGGACAGTGTTGTAGAACTTCCAAGACGGACATGGCACACGGGGCTTGGGCCAATTCTTCTACAATGTTGTAGTTTTGGGCAGCCCATGAGTTGGGATTGAATGTAGATTTCCGGATGGTGCTCTTAGGAGGGGGTAGATAGAGTCAAAAGATGGCTTCTCAATCTAGAGTGGCCCGGATGGAGGGCTAACAGATGGAGGATTGATGGAGGATGGTAACGGGTCTGATGTAGAACCGTTAGTGATCTTCGTCTTATCAGGTTTAACTGGCGTGTCATATGTTGCAGAGAGAGTTGTTAGATTAACTCCGTTAAACATGTAAATGTGGGCACTTGTCGAGGCCTCATCATGGGGTTGGTTGGAATTTCCCCCTAGCATGGGGGTTTGTGCAACCGAAGATTGTTGCTGCGGAAAAGGATGAGTGAGCACAGCGGGTTGTGAATTTCCCTTGAAAAGTTTGGCCACTTCATCGCGATGTGGGCAATCTCGAGTGTAGTGATCGTCACCACAAATGAGACATGGGAATTTTGGTTTTCGCTATGGTTGTTTTCCGGCAGCAGAGGTTTGTGGTTGGGTCTTGGGTTGTTCATTATTGTTGTTCTTCTTTGGTTTGTTTCTCGCTTTTTTCTTTCCCCCAAGCTGTTGTGAAGGGGTTGATTGGACCGCATTCACATCAGATACCTAAGTTTGAGGTGGGGTAGAAGAGGGTGCAGTCGAACTGGGGGCAGTCGTGGAAGCGGGCCGCTGGATTGTTCCAGTAGACTGGGTAGTAGATTGAGTTTTGACGGAGCCAATAACTCCATCCGCATGCAAAGCAGTCGATGGTTTGGATGGATCATTAGTGGCACGGGTAGCGTTCGGTATCAACTCATATAGGGTACCATATTGTGAATAGACTAAGTCTAAGTATTGAGCTCGGGTGATGGCTTCTTCCTCGGTGACTACGCCACCCATGGAAACATCACGAGCGATTTGGGGTAATAATGATTTCGTGAACCATTCTGCTAACAATTGGTCAGGAATGACCACTTTGATTAGCCTTCATCGTCGTCTCTATTCATGTATATGATCGGAGATGTGTATGGAAGTTGTCTGACGAAGGGAGGTTAATAGTTCAGTACCCGTCTCGTATCGGATGGGCAGTTGAAAATGTGTGAGGAAGGGCATGGCGAGGGAGTTGAAGTCGTGAAAAGATGTGTGTGGTAATTCAATATACCATTTCGCTACAGAACCCGTGAGCGTTCGTTGGAAAATATGCAAACGAATCGAATCATCCATGAGGGAGTTGGATGAGCACCACAAATGGAAAGTCATCATGTGGTTATCTGGGTCTTCTCCAGGCTTTCCGTCGAATTTTGGGATATCAGAAAGAAGTTTAGCTGGAATGGTTGGCCAAACCGGACAATGATAAATGGGATCATTCGTTAACCGAGACAAGTCTGGATGGTCCGGGGTGGCTAGAAAAGGTAGTTGTCGGTTAACCTGTGGGTAATGCTGGTGTGGCAAAGGGACACCAATGGGGCCCAATACTGGGTTATGTGGATAGTTATAACTCATGGGCCCTCTCATATGAGGTTGGTTTTGACCAAGGTACATAGGATTTGAGATGTTTTGAGATGTGTTGGTGAGCGGAGGATAACCGGATGGGTTTTGTGGATTATAGGGTGGGTTGGGCATTTGTCCATAAGGGGGTTGTTGCGGAGTCTGACCATTTTGTCCTGTGGAGGCATGTGGGTTTCCTTGAAAAGGGATGCTCCACGGATTGGGTGCGGTGAACACATTTTGTCCTTGTGGTTGATGGTGTACTCTGGATTGAGGTTGCCCCCCAGCGTGAGGGTGCCCCCCGAATGGAATTTGTCCTTCGGTGGGAGGATGCCCCCCAACGTTAGGGTTCCCTCCGAATGGGATTTGTCCTCCGGAGGGAGGATGCTCCCCAGTTTGAGGTAGAGTTCCTGGGATTTGAAAACTAGATGCCAATGACTGACCGGTGCCACCGATCGGGTTAGGACCACCAAGACCAGTCCCTCCGGGTTGTTGGATAGGTATGGAATTTCCCGGTAGAATTTGAGTAGTGGTTTGGGCAGTGGTGGTAGAAGAAGTGTTCAGTGCCCTAAATCCAAAAGGGAGTGTGGGTCTTGGTGTTATAGGTGTGCCAATCGGGGCTTGATTAACTACCGCATTACCGACATGGATTGTCGGAATGTGCGGGGCCATTGTCGAATGGGCTGTCTAGAGGGGAATTGTAGGCCTTGGGCCAACGGACGGTATGTTAGGACCAATGGTTGGCGTGGCTGTAAAAGTGGTAGTACCGGTGAAATGATTTGGGGGTACGGTATAGGAAAAAGATGCGTCGACACCTTCTCCTGTTCCATAGAGGTCTCGCACCAAGCGTGGTGGACTCCGAACAATGTCCTCAGTCCAAAAAGGGTCACTGGTTAAACGGTTCTGAGAAGACCCAGCCGGAATGTTAGAAGGGTTTATGACAACAAATTCTCTGGCGGAATTTAGGTGGAGGATCTGTCATTCATATCCCTCCGGAATGCGATAAGCTTCCGGGGATTCCGAGACAATTCAAAAATTCTCCAAAGGGATGGGAACTTCTTCTTGAGAAGTTGTAGCATTATGAACCTCGCCCTGTTGAGGATATTCCTCTGTAGAATGAGGGGGTAAAGGGGTGTTTCCTTCCATATTCTTTGGAGGAATTCCCTGTAGCCTCCGTGAGCAGCGTGGAGGGTCGATGTTGGCAGAGAAGAGTCGACGAAAAAAATCTATGGCCAAATAGTGAAAAGAAACATCACACGCTAAAAAATCTAAGAATCACAACCAAGCAAACAAGACCTTCTTTTGATGACCGTACTAGTTGGTGATGAAATCCAACGTCGCGTGATCAAGTCCAGAAGGGGTGGGGATAGGGTGGAAAAGTTACAATGGCGACCTGCTTAATGGACTTACGCCTTGGTGCAAGCTTCCATGCAGTAATTGTGGATTTACCCTCCAAGAAGCCCGAGTGAGTTTGACCAATGTCTGCTCCAGGTACAGTGAGACTTCCCATCACCGTCACCTTGTGTAAGACCCTAAAGATTATGGCCACTAAGGTTACCAATTCGCAGTTATCCCTTGGGCGGGAACAGTCGACAGTCCGATCCGAACGTACGGGCAGGGTATCAAGCCCGAAATCAACTACAAGGCTTCCATGCAGTAATTGTGGATTTACCTCAAAGTGACCCCCATAATACGATCCGGCCACCACAATCAGTTAAACCACGGAGGGTTAGTCCCCTTAGCTTACCCGAATGCGACCTCGTGCGTAACCCCTGTGTGAGAGGGGGATCCCAGGTAGACTTATACGATAACTGGATTTTACTCTCCCTAACTCAGGATGCTATTGTTTGTTTTAGAAAATTTGGAGAGTTATGCTCACAACCCTAATCCAAAGTATTAAGCCTAGTCTACTGTTGGTGGAGGACCCTAGAAAAGAAAAAGTTCTAGATAACTTTTAATTAGCGTTGATTTTAGTGGCTGTTCTTTACGCAAAGGGGTGCATGGAAGTGAAACAAATGGAATTATGACTCAGACCTAAAGAGTGCATCAAATATGATAAGAATTCATTTTCTTTCGATGAACATCTAGCTAAGGGAGAGAGAGAGTCCTTTCACTAACAAGCACAACTATGGAATGCCCTCAAACAATTCTTTTTCTTAATCAAATCCTGATGTAATGCAAAAACTTTTTAAATGCCTTCTAATATGCTCAAACAATCATAAAGATATCTTTTATTGTTTGCGTATGAGTGATGATGAATACAACACAATGCTTGTCTTTGCTAATTATCTTCTTGGTATGAATGAAAACCAAACTAGCATAAGCAAAAGTCACACAAACAATACACCCTTCGTAGCAATCAAAACGAAAAAGCGAAAGGAAAGAAACAATAAAAGAAAGAACACAAATTTCATACCCAAAAGAAAAAGTTGAAGAACAATAACCTTGACCAAAATCAAGACAAAGAGGTCTGTAGGCCTTTGATGACCTTCACCAGGGTTTTTACTCAGCTGATGAGGAGAGAAAAATAATGCATGGGTTTCAAATTTCACTCAACAGGAAAAACTCAATGAAAATAGTGAAGAAGGTGTTACAGGTATGTACGAACTGAGAGGGGGGGGGTGAATCAGTTAGTGTAGATTATTAATAATTTCTCTCCTCTTTAACTTTGAATCATTAATCTTAGTGGCAGTGAGTCTTTACTATGAAATCCAGAGTGATAAACATAAAGCAGATAACATAATGAACAACAATAACACACAGCAGTCATTCACAAGTATGAGACACAGATTTTTCAAGAGGAAACCCAAACAGGGAAAAAACCTCGTCTTCTTAAGATGTTCAGCAA
>ML790653.1:220531-233664 GCA_009831015.1 Picea engelmannii | reverse complement strand
TTGGTGGGTCGTGTTAGTCCAACTAATACTTCTTTTATCAATCCCTTGTACTTGTCTCATGTGTGGAGCCTCAACTAATCATTTGATGGACATAGAAGGCCATGTCTAAGGATGGTGTTAATTTTAGACATGATTCTCTTGATAGGATACTCTATTGCTGAGACCCTTCTTTCCATGATCTTCCAACCCTTAAATTTGATTGTATAGGTGCCAACATTTACATAAACAAATGTTCAATCGTTGACCCCTAATAACTCTAGTGCTTGAGTTGGTAATTTTTTAGTACTTTATCTATGGTCTCTACCACCCTAGACGTGTTCTCCACCCTCTCCCTTATATCATCTGCATATCTCCTCACCTACTTGTAAAGTATATCAAATTCTAGGAAATAGTCCTCCTAATTTCTAAGTTCAATAGTGACATCAACCACATAAGTCCACACCGTTCTTTTAATGGTCCTCATGGTAACTAGCATCTTAGCCTCTTCAAAGGTCTCTTTGTATCTTGTTCTTCTAAAAACTCTTTCTTCTACTAGTGTTACCACCTACATTTTCCCTTCATGCCATTTTTATGTCTTTGGCTCTGCCTTCTCTTTTCCTTCTACTGGTGAATCTTCTCCGTCGTTTTTCTCTTATTTCATTCTTTTTCTAGTTCTCATTGTTTATTTATGAATATTTCTTTTGAGGGGGACATTTTATTTTTTGAAGGCCCTTTTTCAAGGAATTTAAATTTTAACAACTGAAATGTCACCAAAAACTATCAAATGAATCTAAAGTTCAAGATTCCAAACAACCCAATGTCTTTATGTTGCATAACATAATTTTAAAGTTCATAAAAGTGCTAAGGACTATAGGAATGAGTGTCTCTTTGGTGGATAACATTTGAAGAGTCCCGAAGGTTTCTAGTGTGTTTAAAAGTTTAAAGTTCACAAACACTTATAAACAACATTTTGACTTTAGCATTAAAATCTTGGGAAATATTCATAACATGCACTTTCAAGCATGTTTAAAGCCCTTGAAATGTTTTGAAAGATGCAAGAAAATTTGAAAAAACATTAATATAGCACATATGATTTCATGGTAGATCAAAAGTTCGAAGATTTGATTTTACCTAAAACAAGTCATGCAATCCTTTGAAAATGGGAAGAAGTTATGAAACATCCCAATGATTCTTGAGGAAGACCAAAAGTTCAAAGTTAGTAAGTACTGTCAAGGATTTTCTAACCTTTTTCAACTAGCACTTTAAAACTATCTTGAAAAAATCTCAACAAAAGGGCTCCAAAAGTGAAAGTTAAAATGCTTTGTAGCTTCCTCGGTCTTTTCAATGTTGAAATTTTTGAAAACCCCCATTTCTTCCAAGAAACTTCGAAAGTAAACATGAGGAAAGGCCTAAAAGCAACTTATGAATGGGTCTTATAATTAAGACATATGTATAAGAACCTTTTTTACGAAAGAACAAGGATTTTCCTTAGTGAATTCTTCCAATTGAAAGGAATACAAGATACGGAAATCAAACATTCAGTGCCCTGGACTAGGCTCCTAGAGATAACCAGAGTTATAAAATGAATCAAAGCATAGCTCGACAAACATCATAAGCTTGAAAGGAAGCGTTACAGAAGTTAGAAATTTTAGTACGTTGTTGAGGGCTCAACAAGAAGCCAACCAAGGGGTGAGACCTACCTCGAGGTGGGGGTTCTCCACATGAGATATAGGACCTTGGAGCGTATATATGAAGATTTTAAGGAGGGATATCGATAGGTGACAACATTCCCCGTCTAATAACTTTAGCACTAGGGCTGAACTAGCTCGAAGACAACCTCCTTGAAGTTTTTTTTGTTTTTTAATAATCTTACTTGCTTACTTGTATATGTGCTAAAATAGAATTTGAGCACTCAATTTATTAAACTATATTAACATTGTGACATATGGATTTCACATTTGTAATCCCCTTTTAACAACTTCCATCCTTGGACTAGACACCGTGAGAAACAACCTCCTTTGAAGGTTTATTTTCTGGGAAGAGGACAAGTTCTACAGAAATCTCTATAGTGTAGGGTCATCAAGCTTACGTTTCAAAGGCGGCTTCTCCCTCAGAGTATTAGCGGGTATTGTTGTAATGGGCTTGGGCATGTGCATGGAATGCATGCGAACTGTCCACTCCTGGAGAAGAGATTGCACTTAAAAGAATCTTTATATTAAAAAGGTAACTCCCAAGTATACTCCATGAAGTCTAACTCGTTGAAGGCTGGAAGCTGCCTCTCCAGGGTTCTCATAGGAGTAGAAACATATTTTTCAAAGCTCGATAGTGATGTGAGACCTGAGAGGCTATCTAGAAGGTTCACCTAATTAGATACAAGTTATTGACGTAGGCTGGCCATAGATCTAACCACTTTAATACATACTAACATAATGCATACCTTTGATCTTCACACACAATATGAAACTTATTTTGTCTATAAAACATGTGGGGCTAGTAGAGGGAGATCTGTGCAACCTGAAATAGGTTCACAAACTCTGAGCCAGTATTATAAGGAAAGTATCTTAATTTAGAACTTGTTTACTTTTAACGACTTATGATGTAGGGTTAACACATCTATGCTAATATTAATATAATTTAGTTATCCATAGTATCTCCCAGCCAGCATTGTAAGGAAATTATCTTAATTTAGAATTTATTAAGTTTTAAATATTTAAGATACAGGGTGAACACATACCTATGTTGATATTAATATGATTAACTTATCCATCCTGGATATCACGTTTTTCGATTCTGGGCACATAAAAAGGTGCTCTCTTCAAGCGAACAATAACATCATACATAAGTGCTCCCCTCTGATTTCATTTGAATATTTTATCAATTGTTGAGATTATGGAGAAAAAAGTACAAAATATTTAGGAAGATTAGTTTATTTATTATCATAGCAAGAACAATATACATTAAGGTACAGGTTGGGTATGCCTTTGAAACGTATTGGATTCTCTCCATATACCAGGTATAATTGACTACATATGCATTCTTATGCATGTACATTTCTAGTTGCGGCACCTGGTCATGTGCATGTTAGATGTTTGGATGTCATTTCCAACACAATGATGCTGCAGTTCCCTGCCCCTGTCAAAAATAGAGTACAAAGCAGAAGAATTCAAATAGTTCAGACAAAGCATACATCATTTTATCAATTACCATAATATAGAAGGTGGATTGATTCAATACAAAATAAGCTTTACAAATTAAAAGTGAGTAAGGTATTCTCTAGCATCCAAGAGATTAAACCCTTTTAAATCACCAATGTTATTTGAAAACTATTCTTGTACGAAATCAGCTACTTATTATTGCTGGAAATATTTTCCCCAACATGGGATTTTCTATTTCTTCTCCAGTTATTTTCCAACTTGCTAATTTGTCATCTAATCCTAATCTAAGTTCACTACAGTTACAAATGCTTTCATATCCCATCTTATTTTCATACAATCACTTATCTTAATTTGGGAAATGTGCTCATGCATTTATTTCCACATAAAATGTTTAAGTGTGTAACCAGAAACTCCAATCTAATTTATCTTCAGTGTCAAATCGCCTCTATCAATCATTCTCTGGTTGGTCATAATATTACTAGTATAAAATATTAAAAGCAAATTATGTGCACAATATACATCACATCACTCTCCTGGTTCATAATGTAATAAACAGAAAAAGTTGGGCATTGGAACATTTTTGTCCCTGCTAGAGATGCAGTAATTCATAAGGCCAATAGATATCACTAATTAGGCTACTTGCACCTGGATCTGAATAATATATCAATGGCTCACAAATGGCCCTTCACTGGAACTGAATAATATATCAATGGCTCACAATTAATGTTAGTGACAAAGAAATTGTCCTAATTTTCTTATCTGAAGGGTCAAACTGAGTAAGCTTGGAGGCATTAGTTATATTACAAGCTGCTGCAGAGCATTTGATGGGAGTGGAATTTGGCTTTTTCCAAACCATTTAGTAAATAGTGGTTTATTTTTTATATTTATTTGATATAGTATTTTCTCTTCTTTTTATTAATTTACTTAGTCCGAAATGAATAGGAGATGCATTTTTTTCCATTGAATCTCTAATGTCCCGATATCATGACAAAATCCCGAGTCCTTTAAATTAATTTTTTAATTGTAATTTTCATTTTGACATCAACGTTGAAGTTTAAACATTAAAATATTTAAACATGAAATAAAAATATAATATTTATTTTCAAATATTAAAAATTTTCAATATCAAATTTCAACCTTGATCCAAGTTGTGTTGATACTTGGTTTCAAAAATACTTAGAAAGACACTGCAGTTGTACTGTCTGTATAATGAAAAAATGAGAAGCTTGCAGTCGTACTGTCTGTATAATGAAAATATGAGAAGCTTACATATGCATTAGTAACAATTTTATTATATAAGCTATCGATAGGAAGGGGATCTTATACATTTGGAGGTCTCATAACCAGTTGAGTCTCCACTTCAATGCGCTGGATGTTTCCAAGCTGGAGTACAGGTGATGTCAAAACCGGACCATCCACATATTCAGCACACTGGGAAATAAATGAAATATAAGTCATAAAGCTAGTTTATAATTAGATAAAATAAAAAATAATAATAAATTGGTGTGTTATTTAACAACAATTGTTATTTAAACTTTTTTTAAATGAAAAAAGCATTGGTTGATTAGAGGAGATCATGTTTCATGGTCCACAATGAAGACAATGATCATGATGATGATCAATATTTTCCAGACAGCAACAGTTACAAAGAGTTCAACTCACACCATAGCTATTTTAATTATAATCTAAAAAAGTCAAATATTAAGAAAACATGAAAAACATCAGGAGAAAATCTTTCACATAACCATTCAACCTCTAACACTAAATTTAAAATTTTGATTGTTCTTAACCCCTTTTCACCTAGGGTTGCTGGCCCACAATGAAGACAACGATCTTGATGATGATGATGATGATGATCAATATTCTCCACAGATAGCATCCCCTCAGATGCTTGCTCCCTCATCCAACTCAGCTCATTTCACTTGATCAGCATGGTTCATCTGATGATGGTGGTCCAGCACACTAGGTACACTAGTCATTACTTCATTTAAAGTGTCACATTTAATGCATTAGGATTTTAGGTGAAGATAATGGAACATGAGCTTGGAAGTTATGTTTTTTTCCTTGTTTCACCTTGGCGGTCATCATTTGTGTCCTAGTCCAGTATTGTCAGTCTTGGGGAATAAGGGTACTACTACGAAGTTTTGATAAGGTAACGTACCATTCCCTCTCATACTTAGCATTATTCATCCTAGGGCCTTCTACAGGGATAAAATGTCGAGGTTGATGGGACTGCTAGAAAAAATAAATGAAAAAAGAAAGTGAAAGATAAAAGAAAGAAGAGATAATGGGATAATAAATGACCAAGTCAAAAGCCAAAGGTGACCTTGAGCTCTACCTCCTAGCTATGAGGAGATCGCCCCTAGTACTAATGCATAGGATGAGTATACATCAAAAGGACTTAATCCTAGTAAGAAAAATAATGAATGATTGAATCCTGAAAATGGGACTTGCAAAAGCTATAAAAGAATATCAAAAGGAAAGAAAAGGGTTTGGAATACACACATTGTCAAGGAGAGGGTATCTCAAGCAGAAAAATCTCCCTCTACAAAAGTGCTCTCCCTCTACAAAGAAAGAATAATACAAAAGAATGAAGAGATAATGGGATAACAAATGACCAAGTCAAAAGCCAAAGGTGAGCTTGAGTTGTACCCCCTTTCTATGAGGCGATTGCCCCTAGTACTAAGGCACTAAATGCATATAACTCAAAATGACTTAACCCCAGTAAGAAAAATAATGGATGATTGAAACCTAAAAAGGGGACTTGCAAAAGCAATAAAAAGATATCAAAAGGCGAGAAAGGGGTTTTGAGTACACACATTGTCAAGTAAAGGGTATTCCATGCAACAAGCACTCCCTCTACAAAGGCAGTTGTGGAAATGGACGAAGCACGGTAACCTTACATGTCAATGACTCAATAACCATGAAGTAAACCCCATGCCACAACATCACTATACTTGCACTTTGATGGGATTTTTTTGGGAATTATCTGTCTACTTGGGCACTGGCACACCTAATAGGGTCTTTTAATGGTCCTCCCATACCTAAACCTGGCCAATTGCATAAATTCATGAGCTAGTGTGAAGTTTGAAGAAGATACATGATGTGAATTGCTTACGTGGCTTTTGTATTAAATGGTGGCTTACTTTGTATGACTCTAACGTCTCTTGTAGTTGTTGGTTTAACTTGATTCTGTGGACTTTTTCTTATCCTGATGCGCACCTTGACACGGTCCTTTGGAGGACATATTTAGGATGACACCTAGGACATTATGCACTATACAGAGGACGTTGCACACTTGATGCGGAGCATTGGGCCATATGATAATTGGACATTCCCTGGGGAACCTCCCCAAACCTCTTGGACCTTGGACGATGGACAGATGAGCTTGGGCGTTACATTTACATCATAATGTACTATTGAGAGGACAGAAAGCCCCACAGGCTATACCGTCCACCCTTGAGTGTTTTTAGGGTTTTTATATGATGTTGCACTTAAGAATGATAGTACATCTCTTGGGAGAGTTTATGGAGCCCTCTTCACCTATGATGTCATACCCTAGCCCTTGGACATTGCACCTATGATGATGATGTCATGGTTTGATGCTTGGTGATTCAACCTAGTATGTGGATATCCCCTTTCGATGATGAGTTGGTACTTGATGGTGATAAGACATGACGTTTTGGGTGAGAGTTGTGACCTTTGGCGATGATTATACCCTTTGATGGAGAGATGTGGCCTTTGAAGGCACCTTTTCCCTTCTAGAGCATGATGTCATAGTCTTTGGAGGCTCTCGCACCCACACATGTCTCTTTTGACAGGATGTTTTGATGTATTTTCATGTTATCTTATTATTGGAGGCTATTTTGGGGGTTTTCCTTGAGCTATCCAACTTGCATCATGGGTATTTTATGTTTTTAGGGGATTTGAGGGTGACCTATCCAACTTGTATAATGGATATTTGATATTTTTAGGGTCTTTGATGGTTTGTCTCGCTAGGGTTTCCTCATATAAGAAGGCTAGCACTCCCTCAATGTGAAATAATAACTCACACTTGCAGAGAATCACTTATATACCTCTCTTATCTTATTTTCTCATCATGGAGTACTCATGCACACCTCTTGGAGGATAGTCTTGTGGATGCTTTGTCTTTTTTTGATGGATGATTCATTAAATTAGGGTTTCCTCACTCATGGCGACTTGGTATACTAAGTGTTCTTTCCAAGTTAATGTATTTATTCTTGGTATTTTTAGAGAATGCTTTATCTAATTGTGGATAAGTTCAATGTTGGATAATTTAGTTGGAAAACCCTAAGAAGGGTTGTAATTGTTCATCCCCTTCCTTATTAATTGTTCATATTAAGCTTGCTAAAGCATACAAGTTCAGATTTAGGGTTGTGATTGTACTGTTAAAAAAAATTAAAAAGTACCTAGGCAAGTGTTTCTCATCACCTAGGTGCCTAGGGGGTGGGAAAATGCCTAATGTGGACCCTAGTCATTTAATTCATGAGACATGAATTAAAAGTGACTTTATGACTTAAGTGAAGGGGGTGAGTGAATAGACATTAAACTCAGCCACTCATCTAATTCAATCTCCACCGTTGAATTAAGAAACTCTTCACCTTCCCTCAATGAGTCGATTAGGGTAAGGAGGCACACCACCATTTGATTCTTGACGTGATTTGGAGAGAGTTTGGGAGAGAGAAGTCGAATTGAAGCAGAGAGGAGATTTTCTGAAGGTGGCACAGATTTCAAGACAAAACTACAACATAGAAATTGAGGAGAAAGGTAAAGGACAGTTCTGGGCCGTACTGTACGGATTTGTGGAGGTCGGGCTGCTACGTTTCTGGCACAGAAATCGAGGAGAGGTTGTTGCATTAATTTATGGAGAGTTGGCATGCTTTCCTAGGCAACATACTATACTTTCAAGGACAAAAATTTGGGTGGTTTTTCTGCAACGATTTCTAAGGGAAACCATACAACCAAAGGGAACAAAAATCGAGGATCTGACTTGGTTATTTGAACAAGAAATTCTGGCATGAATTTCGAGGAGTCTCTATCTCACTGGTTTTCCCCTTGTGGGTTTTTCCAGGGTCAATGTTAGACCAAAAATCTCTGTGCATATATTTATGAGTTATTGTGTTGTTGATAAGTATTATTCATTTCTTCATTTACTATTGCTCAGAATCCTCATGTTTCATTTCTAAGAATTGGTTATATGCTGTGAAATTGTTGCTGTCATAAAACTAGGTTTTTGTGCATTAAACTATGATTAGTCTCAGTGAGACTTGAAACTGGGTGGGGTATGAAAATTTACATGTGTAAATCCCCTAAACTTGTCTTTGTTAGTAAAATCTAGGGTTTGACATAGTTTCCACTTTATCTCTTGCTAGAGGCCCTAGAAGACACAGGATGATGCCTAGGGTTTGAGATTGTTCTACTGTAGGGTTTGTTTTCCTAGCATATTAAGCCTAGGTTTGTGATGGTACAACTCTAGGGCCTTAATATTTAAGTCTTCTCTTTCTTTTATCCTCCTTGAAGGTTGTGTTGACTCCATATTTACAAGGATTTAAGATGGCACTAGCCTTTTTCTTATTACAAGTGGTAATAAAACTTAGTTTAGTCCTCTTTTCCTCTCGATGTCTTGGGCTAGTTTAGGAATAATTGCATTGCATGCTCATTCAATACCATTCCTAGTCTAACATCTTGCATCTTAGCTTAGATTCATTGTCTAGTATCATTATTGCTGCAATAATTGTATTTTCATCCATTAGAGCTTGTCATATTACATCTACTTAAACATAGTTCAACCCTTTTTTTCAAGCAATTATTGGTTACTTGTTTATAAGTATTTTACTTGGTATGTGGAATATCTTCCATAGATTTCTTGCTGATTTTAGAGCTGATTTATTGCTTCTGTTATCAGCTTGTTAGATGCTCAAATATCTTGCCTTTATTACAAGTTTTATTACAGCCTTTATTTTTCTTTTGATAGCTAGTGTTTCAGAGCATTTAATTTACTTTTCTAGATAAATAAACATCATTGATTGTCTTAACACCCCTCACACACACCACCACCATTTTGTTTTTGTCTAATTCATCTTAACCTTGACCTAGCTAATCAAGCAACCAATATAGGGAGGTGTAGAATTTCCTTAGCTTGTTGTAGGATCCTTTGAGGTTGCTAGCGAAGCCTCCCTTGTGTTGGATGTCTATCCTTCACTAAAACGAGGGAAATACTTGATTAGGTGATAGTTGCAGGTACTTCCATATGTTACACGAGTCAAGCATCTTGTAAAGGCTTTGCACACCTGCTAGATTTTGTGATAACATTTTGGCGTCGTTTCCATGGAGAGCTGAGTCATTCTTATTTTGATATTGAAATATATACTTCAACCCTTTCTTGATAATCTCACTTCAAAGCCTTTCTTACATAGCTTAATTGACAACTCCATTGAAGCAAGAATCAATTATTTTGATGATCCTTGTCTAATAAGATCATCTAGCGACTCCACAAAACCCCAAATGCTCAAACCACTAACCGAGATATTAATAGAAGGTTTGCTAATCCTACCAAGGTCTATAAGCGAGGGATTCCTCATAATTTTCCTCTAGTAAAATATTTATTTGGAGGAAGACTTCCTTTATCCCCAATGGCTCAACAAACATGGGTTACTAATGCCTTCAAGTCTTTAGGCATGTCTGCAATGCATGGATATCCTCATGCTATGCCTCAAAAGTTTGATAAGTGGTTGGCTAAGTTTCCTAGAAACAATTTCATCACTGTCGAAGATCATGTCGAAGATCATGAAGATCACTGTCGAAGAAAATGGTATAATAACCTCCCTGATAAGAGAATAACCTCCCTTGTCTACATCATATCATCACAAGAATACTACAATGTTACCTTGGAACAACTTGAATGAAACAAACAAGAAGTCGCTAGGAAAGCTAGGTTGGAGGTCCTAAGTCTAACAGATGAGGTATCTAGGGAGAAACATAGAGAGAAGTGTTCTAGAAAACAGGTATTCCAACAGAGGACGAACACCTTCAGTAACCACTCACATAACCAGATCAAAGATCAACACACCGATGTTTTCACGTGGTAAAACCCCTACGGGGAAACATCCACAACCCCAGCCAATGCGACCACTTGGAGAAATTTATTAATGCAAAGAAAAATATTACAGAGAGAATTTACAAGAGAGTTTCTCACAATCGATCATCGGGCTCTTTAAATAGAGATCATGGACCAATCGGGTGTTAAGCCACGGATCAATGGCCATTAAGATCGAGGAGAGTATGAATCGTCGGATCACTTTATGTCGGGAACATATCGTGATTGTCGGATTTCCTAACTACAAATGCATACTAAAGAAACACACTAAGAAACACACTTTTACCTAAGAACATATTAGACCAAGTAGATCTTAACTAACTCTTAAGTGTCTAAATATCCTAACATCCCCCCTTAAGAACAACTTGGGATAGGATTGAAGGATTTACAATAGTGACACAATAGGAGAAGGAAGGAGGCATTAGAGCCCATCCCCCCTTAATGACAACTTCCTAGTAACATCATCAACAATTCCAGGTGCAAAAACATGCTTAGGAGCTTTTAGATCCTTGATTACAACTTGGTGAGGTGAAAACTCTATGGTTTTACCTTCACCTGAATGAGTGATAGGTGATTTGATTATTGAAACGACCATTTTCTACTGGAACTGTTCCAGATCCTTCAACACTAAGAGATCTATCATCACTAACAAATATTTGTTTGGTGTTACATTCATTTAGAGTGGAAAATATGGCTCTATCCTTAGCCATATGATAAGATGCTCCATAATCAATAAGCCACTCATCAGAAGTAGAAGTAGAAGTAGAAGTAGAATTAGAAGTAGAATTTGAATTGAAGAAGAAACCAGAAACACAAAGTGCATGTCCATGAGAAGAAGAAGAAGTAGAATCAATACTGATGTTGTGCTTCTTCATCGTTGCTTCTAAAGCTGCCATCTTCTTGAAACATTTGGACTTATCATGACCATCTTTATCACAAAAGTTGCAATGTCGGTTAGTATTCTTATTTTTATATTTTGCTCCTTTGTCACCATTAGGAGCTAAAGCTGTCTGAGCGGGTTTGGGACCCTTATGTTGTTTGTTGTTCTAGCAAGGATGTTGCTTCTTGGGATACTTGGGTTTATCTTTCTCTTGGGCAATTAAGGCTTTGTTGGAGGTACTTGCAGTGTTGATCACTCCAAGTTTTACAAGCTTATCTTCCTCTCTAATTAAAGAAGCACAAAAGGACTCAATAGTGGGTTTTTCATAAGCTTTCCCTAGAGCCTCTCTCATGGCATAAAAGGTAGATACAAACATAGAATATGCACTACCTAGCTTAGAAAGAATAAGATAGATGCAAGGCTCTTTCTCCATTTTTATCTTACATTCTTCACATATAATTCTGAGTGTTTTAAACTTAGATAAATAGTCGCCAAGGCAAGAAAAATCACTTGGACTGAAGGTCAGTATTTGATTTTCTAACTGTTGTGCTCGAATAATATTGAGTTTACCAAACACAGATTCAATCTTGTCCCAAGCTTCTTCGGGGTCATCAATTTTTTGAAGGTGGTACCTTAAATCAGGAGAGATGGACATTCTGATTAGTCCTTGTGCTTCGTCATTCCTATTATGCCACTTGGCTTTCTTATCATCATCATTGGATGCCTTTTCCTTTCCCAAGGTAATCTGGTACAAGCCTTTACTTCTTAATAAATCTTCCATATGAGATTTCCATTGGAAGTAGTTGTTGTTGGTAAGCAAGACATTACTTGTAGAAGCCATATTAAATATGCAAATAATATGGATTTAAAAACTGAAACTGATGCTCTGGATGGAAAGAGCTCAAAAAGTTATGCGGTTTTAAAAAAAAAGGGCACTGAAAACGGACTTCCGATGTTAGAGTTATGCCCTTTTAAAAAAAAAAGCATAAACGATAACCAAATGACCACATGATTGTGTAAGTTGTTTCATGAAGTGACCCACTTTTATAAAGAGAAGTGCGGATCACTTTTACAATGAAGTTACTTTATAACAGAAGAGATGCATGCAAAATAAATAACTTTAAAATAAAATAATAAAGCTATTTATAGTGATTCACTTTTAAGCTTGAAGTGAAATACACTTTACAATTTTAGCATGAACTTTTTCAAAAAAAGTAACAAAAGAGAGACTTGAACTCAAGACCTCTTACTTAATAAGACAACTTTTAACCAAATGTTCTAGCAAAACATATTGTAATGTTCAGAAGGAGGATTGTTGTTGTTGTTGTTTTTAGGATTGGGGATGTTGTTGTTGTTGTGGAAGATGGCCTTGGAGAGCGTGCTAAAAAAAAACTTTTTTCACACAAGAAAAAAATTTCACTTCTCGATGACAACAAGAGTTAGATCTCGGTTCGCTTACCCGAAAGATGCACCTTTTCCTATCTGTTTCTGATTTGCCGAGATCGCACAGGGCGTGGGGAAAAGAGCATACACAGATCTAAAAGAGTAGAAACCCAGAAATAAATAAAACAAAACCGAAATAAAACCAAAAATACTACTCTGCAAGAATTTAAAAAATGTGTATTCAAGCTTTATACCTTCGGATCTAACTGTAATGGTCGTATATTGGGCAAACATAAACCTTTTCAAGTGAAACGAAAAGTGTTCCTAACTGAAACGAGCGCTCCGAATGCAATGGAATGGTCCTCTCAGCCCAAAAATGTACGTAAATGACAGAAAATGGAGATGGGGAAACTCGGCTTCACGATCTCAATCTACAATAGGAGCGGGTCTTCAAACAGGGTCTGATACCATGTTCGAGAACATAGGTATTCCAACAAAAAACGAACACCTTCAATAAACACTCACATAACCAGATAAAATATCAACACAAAGATGTTTTTATGTAGTAAAACCCCTACGGGGAAACATCCACGGCCCCAACCAACGCGGCCACTTGGAG
>ML790653.1:189347-205168 GCA_009831015.1 Picea engelmannii | reverse complement strand
TACTCATATGGGAACCAACCTCAGATCATACCAAGTTGTCTCTAGAAAATATCTGAGTGCCAACCAAAATAATTTATGTTGGCTCTCAATCCTCGAGATTTTCAAGGAAGAAAATCTAAGGGTTAACATGCCTACAACACAAAATAGAAATAGTCCACCACAAGTAACCTAACTCTAGACAAGATAATCCCACATGGGGCACTCCACCTCTAAGTGACACATGTCAAGCTCCGATACATGCACATTTAACAAGCAATGCTCGAATATTGAATACTCCTCAACCATGGTACACCACTCCTCTTCCAAAGGACTAGAATGCTCCAATGCTCCCTCCTAAGTCATGTGTACCACTAGGTCCACTAAATCTAGATGATAAATCCTCAACCCAAGCATCCCAATGTCAAGTACAAGTCTCTATGTAAGAAACTAAGTGTTTCGTTTCCATCTAGGGATCGACACACTCCTCCAAGTTGTCCAACTCTCCTCCTACAAGGTAAGCCATCCTCAAAAGTAATCAACCACACTCCATGTGCCAATTACATGAACATGTCACCAAGCCCCATAGGTCTACAATACCCCAAGGAGAAATGCCAAAGAAGTACAAAGGCAAGGCATATCAAACAATGAGCAATCCAACTCTAGTGTGTATGTCCATCATAGTACAACCAAAGGCCATCCCCACACCATATACACAACTTTACATCAAGCATCCCCAACCATCATGTAACCACTTTTAAATTCACCAGAAAATCTAACTCTCCCTCTTTACAAGAAAATTGTTTTGACCAACACTAGTATGCTCCCTTTGCAACTCAACCAAAATTGTCATTTGTAACTATGAACATGTTGTTGTGTCTGAATCAACCACTACCTCCTAGAAAACAACTTTCACCCACCATCAAAATTCTCAATCCAGTTATCACACCTCACCTCCTAAAAACAACTAAAAGGCCCTTAAGTGGAAGAAGCTAATACAATATGTCTAGCATATCACCTAAGAGGTATACTCTCCCTCACTCATGATCTATTATGCATTCTATACTCTCTAGGTAAGTCATATCCTCTTTGTTCATACTATCTAGGTCATATCCACCACCAATCTCATCTTATATACGTCTAAATATGACTCCTCTCTAACCTATAAACCAATGTCTTGAACATCAACCTCCACAACCTTTTCAATGTTTGAAGACGATACTTCTAAACAAGGGAACATCACCTCCTCCTCGAGCTTCACATATCAACTCACCATAGTATTTCATTATATTTTACTATTGATACTGTAAGATGTGAACGTATCTCTATATCCAAAAACACTAGATGTTATTACAACATCTCGAACGATCCAAGGAAAATTTACCATCTATGAATATTAAGGAACATAACCATGGATTGTAAGCCCCACTTTCCTAACTCCATCACCCCTTAAGTCACCATTATGGGCCAAAAATATCAACGACGTATAATCATGTGTATCTCACCCATGCACCTTAAACCTCTAGCAACTGAAGCATTAACCTCAACTAGGGCATCGCCCTCTTTCTAACAAATCCTGAAGCAAAATTATCATCAAGGTAAACTCTCTCTCCCTAAGAAACTCCAACAACCCTATCCTATATTGTAAAACAATCTCATCTACTACAAGCCTGGAATCAATCACTAATTCTATAATAGGTTTTAAACCTTACTCCACGGTATCCCATCATACATGATTTTCATACATCTCTTCAACACTAGAAGGCTCATACAACTTCTCATTGCAATATACATGACACGATGATTCAAAAATCCTTAGACACCACTTATTCCTTTAAATATATACATGTAGCATCTAACTTGATCTAGAATAATTTACTGATTGTGTTGAGGTGATTTACAGAATTTGGTTGATGAGCTCTTTATCCAAAAACTCATGAAATGATGATTAATTTGTTGAATAATGAAATGACACAGTAGAAAATAAACAAACTCAAATTACATATAGATATGCCATATATCACTTCATCTTCAAAGTCCATTTAGAATTTTAGATAGCATGATTGTTCTCCATCATCTAAAAATACCAAATTACATTACAATATGGGCTCACAAAAAGCCAATTTAATTGACTCTCATTGATTCCATTACTCAAAACAAGAAAATAAGTTCACCATTGAAATCCTTGCGAAATTCTAATAAATTTCACTATAAAGTCTAACAATTTTTGAACTAGCTCAATTACACCTTCGACATGCAAAACAATACGCTAAAAGCTCATTAATGGAAATTTGATCTAAGACTTTTACAAACGACCTCAAATCACAAAATATACCTCAAATTCATGATCCCTGTGAAAAATCATGAAAAATGAGTATAAACATGACTATGTTGGGAGTCGGGACAATATACCTCATAGCATGCTTTACGAGATAACCATACTTGGCCTCTTCCTAGCATGTACTTCGAGACATGCATACAACCTCAAAATCCATACCCTACATTGGAATTCATGCCACCTCAAGATCTTTGTAGACCTGGGAATGAGTGAACTGTTGAGATATCAACCCATATATAGGTCGTGGGCCCTCCAACCTCCACCTACACTATTTAGCAACTTAAATCTATTTCCGGTGGAATCTCGTTAAATGTGGTTCTCATGGCGCATTGGTTAAATCATAGCCAATTTTAGCGGAGGTTGGGGGTTTCGTTCCCCACAATCCTCTCTTAGCATATTTGTTGCTTGGTTATATGGTTATAGTATAACCCTATAGTATATATATGGTGTATTGTTTTAAATGTGTCACATATTCGTTATCCTCGGGTGCCATGGATTATGGTTACATGGAATATTACATATATCAGGGGCTGGGGGCTTATCCCTCGACCCCTTTTCCTTGCCGAATGAACCTTTATTGTAATCCAAATAAATATTACAACACATATGGGTATGAACCATCCATGTGGCGCGTTGGTAGTGGAGCTTTGTTAAGGCTTTGGAAGGTTATGGAGGTCACGCGTTTGACCCATATTGACTCCATAATTTTGATTAACACTAACCATTATTGGCCAATGGGAGGTTGCCACATTGCGGCCTCTCATTAGCTCATCCTTCCCACGTGTCATCGTAAGGCTTGTCCACCTCGATAGCGCGAAAGTTGAGTCACCTGCCAACTCATCTGCCCAGTCAACATATGGTCAACTAACGTTGCACCTTGGGGTGTGGCCACGTCATATGTACAATCGTGCCACATATCACCCATGCAGTGGTGACATGTGTCACCCTTTTACCCCTTTTACTTTGACCAAACATAAGTTTTGTATACGAACTCCGTTTGACTTGCCTTTTTCACCGTTGGAAAGTTGACGATGAGCTCTACACATTGATGTCATTTTCAAGATAATTTGGGATGGTCAAATTTTGAGATTTTATGGATCCCCTGGGACCTCTGTGAGCATTCCGGATCCTCCTGGACCTCTATGAGAATTCCTTAGATCCTCCTGGATCACACCTACCCACTGAAGAACTTTTGGACCTCCAAAACTATATATATTCAACAACTTAGTGATGATAACTCACTCTTCCATATTGTTGAAACATTTGTAATTTAGTCTTCATCTTGGGTATTCAATCTTAGGAATTAGATTAGTGTACTTTTGTATGTCTTTCCGGAGTATGGATTTGACTCTGGCCTCTAACCCTGTCGCTAATAGCTCTGATTCTTTCTCTTATATTCCTTGACAACAAAAAGTCATGTTCATTGAATCTCTACAATACCTGTATCATGTATTTCAACATCGACTCCCATCTTCTATTGCTGAAGATAGTTTATCTCAGCCAATATGAAACCAAGTTGGATTTTGATCTATGCCTTTCCCTTTTGGAGTCATTGTTCCTATACTGTTGATATATCTGTAGGAGTATCAGAATGAATATTCCTTGTTCATTACTCTCCTTCCTTGAAATCAATTATGTATTGTTATCATGTGTACTTGACTTGCTTCTATTCAATGTATACATCCACACAAACATGACATAGTAAAAGATGCTTATAGAATGCACCTTTATGCTTCTTATTTTTGAAGACAAAATATTTATCCCTTACCGGCTCTGGAAAGTTTTGCATTACTTCGATGCTCTTTCCACTCTCGATCTCCATGCTCCAACTTCCTGCATCCTTCTGTTCCTTCACTTTCAATTCTTCAGAATCAAGAATGTTGTCTTAGACAATTTGATCCATATGTATCCCTTTAGCTGATGCTGAGATAATACAATTCTCTATACTGTTGTCTAAAGGCTTAGAAATCTTTACAACTAGATTCTTCTCACTGTAAAACAATATGTATAGGTGGCTATTTAGAAATCGACCTAACGAGATTCCTCTCACTCTAGAACTATATGAAAGGTAGCTCCTTAGAAACCTCTCTAATGAGATTCCTCTCCCTCTCAACATCATATAAAGTGGAAATATATAAACACTCTTACAAAATCGTTCTTACTCATATCAACATATAAGGTGGAAATATAGAAATTTTACAGATTTCCTCTCGCTCTTATAATTTACAATGAGTGGCTCAAAAGTATTCTAATAGAATATACAAGATATTTACATATGCATATTACATTTAAAAATATACATGTTTACAATGAGATTTTTAGATGATTTACTCATGGACAAATTCTTCCCATTGTGTTGGGAGGAGTCTCCTAGCTTCCGACCTCTGACAATGCCTCTGACGCTGATGTTGAATATGACATTCAATCTAATGTTGAATCTAAGAAACTATTAGACCAAACTATAGGTCTTCCCAGTAACCTGTATAACCTCTCCTTGCGAATACCAAGCACTATTGTTGTGTCTGGAGCAGCTTCCCTTGAATACACAAGTACCTGGCCATTCTGGAATACGACTACATAGCCTTCATCTTCAAATTCCGCAATTGAGTGTAGGTTTACCTTTAAGTGTGGAACATATAAAATATGTTGTATTCCCAAAAATCCTCTCGACTTGAGATGGAATCTTACATATCCATACCCTCTTATTTCTTGTATGGTGTTGGTTCTAGCTACTACATAGTAATCTGTGTTAGACTCTAAGAAATTCAAGAATACTAATATCATCTCGATCATGTTGCGAGATGAGCCATTGTACAAAAACCATTCCTCTATGTCTTCATATATTGCTTTTCCAAGAACAACCATTAGGACATATTCTTTTTTAGATATTTTAGTAGGACCATTTACTTCATTTGGAGCTGTTGCTTGTATTCTTGCAAGTGTCTTTACATCTTTTTTGTTCTTCTTCGGACATAAGTGCAGGTAAGGTGTCCAACACTTCTCGATCTGATGTCCACTCTTACCACAATAAGAGTAGAGTGTCTTGTTTCCATCTTGGAACCACGATCCCTTCTTATCATTCCCCTTTTTTCTTTTCTTCGAGAAATGATCTTTACCTTTAGCCTTCTACTTGGAGGACTTATCTTGTATGGACTGTCTTCTTCGACACTTCTCCACATCATGGTTTCTAGTTCCATAGAAAACACATGGATATATAGACCATTCACCAGTGGGAAGAGTCTGTTTTCCTTCTCCACTAACATGCATATCTTTCTCTGGAGATGTCTTACACATATTACCTTTCTCTAGACAAGAAGGTAAGACTAATTGTTTATGAATGACCTCTTCATCTGAATTCTTCTTTTCTTCAGCTACCCTTGAGCATTCTCCATCTTGATGGGAAATAGAGTAATATGAGGAGTCATCTTTCTCGATCATGCCTTTTGAAAGAGGTAGTCCATTTTGTATTGGAGACTTTAAATTCTCAACCTGCCAATCTTCATGGATTGATGTTGATGGTGCCAATGCTTGGTTCCCGATCTGCAACTTTCTTTCTAACTCATGAAAAATACCCTTATGGAATTCCTTTAGACATATCAATCGATATTGGAGCCTCTGCTTCTCTTCCTCAAGAGATTGCAATGACATTCATAACTCAGAATTATCCTTATGTATTTGTTTATTAATGTTCTTTTCCAACCTCAACTTCATGAGGACTTTACTCCTTTTTTCTTGAAAATAGTCTTGAAAATATTCAACAACTAAACTCTTGGATCTCATTACATCAACATCTTGAAAATACACCTCAAAACTAGCTCTAATACCACTTGATCCGAAAATCCTTAGACACTACTTATTCCTTCAAATATATACATGCAACATCTGACTTGATCCTGAATAATTTATTGATCGTATTGAGGTTATTTGTAGAATTTTGATGATGTGCACTTTATCCAAAAACTTGTGAAATGATGATTGGTTTGTTGAATAATGAGATGAAACAACGTAAAATAAAAGAAGTCAAACTACATATAGATGTGACATATACCACTTCATCTTCAAAGTCCCTCTTCAAAATCCCTTTAGATAGCATGACTATTATCCATCATCTCAAAATACCAAATTACATGAATTACCGGATCCGTCGAGTCTAGAGCCTAGATCGAGGAACCCATGTTTCATATCTGATCCATATTCACCAAGATCCTTGAAGGATCTACCGGCCACATGGTTCTTGCCCAACCGGAAATGGTTACTGCAATTAATTTGTAGATCCCGTGATAATCAGGACCACACACGCGGATCCCACTGCAAATTCGTTAATTGATTTATAAATGAAGATCACCCACTTGCAAATTCGGTAATTGTTAAACCTTTTGTCAAGTCAACAGATATGAATTCCATAAGCAATACTATAAAGTTAGCTCCAATAATTATATTGGAATTCGAAATAATGTAATTTAGCTTTAGTGTTTAACGTTTTATTAGTTTACATTGCCGGTCCATTTTATTAAAAACATTTAGATTACACCGTCTTATTTTATTATAAAAAATGGTCATTTAATATATTGAACGGTGATTTATTATATCGAATGGTGACTTATCGTATGGAACGTCACTTATCAAAAGGTGAAAAATGAATGGTACCAAAAATGAAATAACTTTATATCAATACTAATTTACTTTATATTCACATTAAATTTAAAATGTACTTTATAGGTTAATATTAATAGTATCCTAGGGCAGCCCCTAGCCTCACTCCTACTATCAGACAAAGGTCCTTTCATATAGAGCAATGCTTCAGATCCCCCTATATATTCTTTCAAAATCTACGACAGTTCTGAGCTCTAGAAACACTAGTTTAGCTCACAAGTAGATATGGTAATCATAACCATTTCAATCTCTAAATAGAACACCTTATAAAGCTATAAATCGTAACTTTATAATGTAGTTTATAACTTTATATTAATGCTAACTTTATAATGTAATTTATAACTTTATATAAACACTAACTTTATAATGTTATAAACTTATTATGTCATATGGTTATAATGTAATACTATTAAACTTATATATTAAATTTATTTATAAACTTGGTATTAGAATAATAAAGTTATAACATATAAATTTATATATATTCATAGAATGTTTTCATTGAAATTTAATATATAATTATTTATATAAGTTACATTTTTTAATTTTTATGTAAATTTGATTTTTTAAAATTATAAAAATATATTCATATTATTTGTACTCGCCATTTCTCCGGCTCCCGACTTTTCAAAAATCTTGTGGATCTATATCCGGATCTGCATTCGTATTTGGATTTGTATCTGAATCCTAGTAACTTAACAAATTGCATTAAAATATGGGCTCAAAAAAAACCAATTTAATGGACTCTCTTTAATTCCGTTACTCAAAACAAGAAAATAAGCTCACCATTTCCGAACCGACTCAATTACACCTTCTTCTGCACACAAAACAATGCGCTAAAATCTCATTAATGAAAAATTGAGCTAAGACTTTTACAAACGACCTCAAATCACAAAATAGACCTTTAATTCATGATCCTTGCAAAACATCCTGGAAAATGATTATAAACATGACTATGTTTGGATAATATACCTCATAACACGCTTTACGAGACAACCATACTTGTCGTCTTCCTAGCATGTACTTTGAGACATCCGTACAACCTCGAAATCAATACCCTACATTGGGATTCGTGCCACCTCAATATCTATGCAGACCTTGGAATGCGTGAAATGTTGCAATCCACACCCATATATAGGCCGCGGGCCCTCCAATATCCATCCACACTATTTGGCAACTCAAATCTACTTCTGGTGTAATCCTATTAAATGTGACGCTCATAGCACATTGGTTAAAACCGTGGCCAATTTTGGCGGAGGTCGGGGCTTTTATTCCCCACGATCATCTCTTGGCATATTTGTTGATTGGTTATATGATTACAGTTTAACCATATACTATATATATATATATATATATATATATATATATGTGTGTGTGTGTGGCGTATTGTTTTAAACCTATTGCATATTTGTTATCCCCGTGCGCCATGACTTATGGTTACATAGAGTATTACATATACCAGGGGCTTGGGGATTATCCCTCGACCCCTTTTCCCTGTCGAATGAACCTTTATACTAATTCAAATAAATATTACAACATATATGGGTATGAACCATTCATGTGGCACGTTGGTAGTGGAGCTTTGTTAAGGCTTTGGAAGGTAATTCAAATGAATATTACAACATATATGGGTATGAACCATTCATGTGACACGTTGGTAGTGGAGCTTTGTTAAGGTTTTGGAAGGTTATGGAGGTCACAGGTTCGACCCATGTTGGCTCCATAACTTTGATTAACACTAACCATTATTGGCCAATGGGAGGTTGCCACATGGCGACCTCTCATTGGCTCATCCTTGGGTAAAATCATGAATATTGGCCAATGGGAGGTTGCCACATGGCGACCTTTCATTGGCTCATCCAGGTTGCCATGTGCCATCATATGACTTGTCCACCTCGATTGCATGAGATGCTGAGTCACCTGCCAACTCATGTTTCCAGTCAACGTACGATCAACCCACATGGCACATTGGAGTGTGGCAACGCCATCTATATGGTCGTGCCAAGTGTCGCCCTTGCAGTAGTGACATGTGTCACCCTTTTACCCCTTTGAATTTGACTTTGACCTATTTGACTAAACTTTGACCATCCATAACGTTTGCATATGAACTCTGTTTGAATTTTCGTTTGTGTCGTTGGAAAGATGATGACGCGCTCTACACACTGATGCCATTTTCAAAATAATTTGGGATGGTAGAATTTTGAGTTTTTATGGATCCCTTGGGACCTCTGTGAGCGTTCCTTAGATCCTCCTAGATCACAAGATTTCCCGAGTATGGGAGAAAAGCAAGATCAGGAGTGAAGTGCCCAAACATGATTTGCATGTCTCTTCGAGACTAGAAGGATCATACAACTTCTTACTAAAATGTATGTCACAATATCAATAAGAAACATATAAAGGCCACCATATAGCACCAAGGTTACCAGAGCATGGGCTCTGAGTGAGAGCAGGAGTAGGAGCAGAGGAATGAAACAACCATTTTGAAAAAAAGATCGAGAGCTTAATGTCTCGAGAGCCTTTCTTATACACACCAAACACACACACAAATACATTATAATGTGTTTATATTAAAAAACCATGCAGAATGCCAAACTTGTTGCATAATATATGAAAAAATGCATATTTGTGCTACTTGTAGATGAATACTACATTATTACGAAGTTATAAATGTCATCCATAGTGCATTAATGATTAATCATTCGAGCCTCAAGCATCTAGCAATGACAAGAAATGATCCTCGTTGCCTATATGACAAAAATAAATGACCAGTAATGTTCCACCATCGCTTATATTGGGATCCTCATCATTAGTATCATCCTTCATACTTTACCTCTTCTCTAGCCTTTTCCTCAACCTCAATCAACACCACCCAATTTTGATGAAACTTGCAGGAATTGCATAGAACACACTGAAGAACATTGTGTATCAATTTCAGATCTTTATACATTACAGGCTCAAAGTTATGATTACTTCAAGTTAGGGTTGTTGACTAATCCAAAACTAGGCATGTGAGACTAAATAAAAGTTTGATGAAAATGCTAGTCTCTTGTTTTTAAAGTTAAGGAAGGTTTGCAGGAATGTGGTCATTTACACCAGGTCTATTACAGAGCTACAAATCATATTTGGATGATGAAATTGATGAGGGCTTTTGGTTGTGGTACATGTTGAGTACATGGTTGAGACAAATAGTTGATGAATTGGCACATATACATGAGGTGTATAGTTGATGATCTTGGTACATATTGATGAGTAGTTGACACATAATTGGTCCATACTTCGTACATGGTTGGATGCACTTGTTTATGGTATAGGTTGATTACAGGTTGGTGCATGGTTGATGCATGGTTGATGCACTTGTTTATGGTACAGGTTGATTACAGGTTGAGGTATAGGTTGATGCATAGTTCAGACTTATTGGTACATGTTTACTGCGGTATATCTCACAGTGATAGTGTGACAGTGGTTCCATAATTCTACTTCTACTTCAGTGTGGCAGGACGGATCAAGGACAGGTGGTTGTAGTCGGAGAACATTGGGGGTTGTAGCCAGAGAATTGGGGAGTTGGAGCTTCCCTCAGGCTGTAGCCTGAGAAAGTAGGGGGTTGGAGCCTTCTTCCAGTTGCAGCTGGAAAACAAAAGAAGTTGGTGCTTTCAATGAATGTAATTCTTCAGGACATATAAGAAAAAACGTTCCGCGGTTTTCTCCCGATTTGGGTTTCCACATAAAACACTGGTGTACTGTGTATATGTGTGATTGTTTATTTCTTACTGCTCATTATTGGATAATAGGTTTACATTGATATAACATTTGAAGAAAAATGATTATAATTATGCTATTACTGATTCACCCCCCCTCTTAGTAATCCAACAATTGGTATCATAGCAGGTTCCTTCAAAAATCAGTTTAACCACTGAAAGGTAGATCATGGAGAGTACCAACTCGTATAAAAATGGGATACCACAGTTTGATGGACAAAAGTATGCTTTTTGGAGCATAAGCATAAAGACATATATACAGGCACAGGGATTTCAGGTTTGACAATCAATTGTAGATGGATACATAGCACCAGCAGTTCCACCAACAAATGACAAAGCAGTGAAATTCAGTGAGAATAATTCTAAAGCCATAAATGCACTTTTGAATGGTCTCAGTAATACGGTATTCACCAAAGTTGCACATTGTAAATCTGCTAAAGAGATTTGGGAGAAGTTTCGAAATATTTATGAAGGAGATTCAAAAGTCAAAGTAGCAAAGCTTCAAACTTACAGTGGTCAGTTCGAACAACTAAAAATGAAGGAAGATCAAGATATCACAACATACTTCTTATGAGTCGATGAAACAGTGAATGCAATCATAGGATTGGGAGAAGAAATCGAAGAATCTGTAATTTTTCAAAAGGTACTAAGATTTCTTCCTATGAGATTCAACCCTAAGATATCAACACTAGAAAAAATATCAAATCTAAACTCAATAAGCATGGACAACCTGCATGAAATCTTCACAGCATATGAGATGAGAACTGAACAGGAAAATCCAGATGTAAAAGAAGCAGCCTTCAAAGCATCCAAAAGATCAAAGCAAAAAAAAAATGAAAAAGAAGAATATAGCAACAGTAGTGATGTCTCAGAAGATGATGAAAAAGTGGCCATCTTCGTCAAAAAACTGAACAATGGAACCAAAGGTAAGTACAAAGGTAAGCTTCCTTTAATTTGTTTTAATTATGATGGTATTGATCATTTTTCTAACAAATGTCCTCATAAGAAAAAGAGAAATGAAGAAGGTTACTCAAAAGACAAACAAACATATAAAGGTAAAAGAACTACAAAGAAAGTTTTCAAGAAAAACTTTTGCACCAAAGAAGACATTTCATCATCAGATGAAGATGAAGTGAGTGACAGTGAAACAGAGAGAGTTATATTCATGGCAGTAGAAGACTCTGATAAAGAAGACTCCAAAGAAGAATATGAAGAAGAAATTGAAGAGACAGAAGTTGACTTCCGAGAAGAATTAATGAGTGTCATAGAAGTTATCAGAAGAGAAAAGAAGAAAAACAAGAAACTACAAGCAGAACTAGATAAGAAAAAAGACACTCAAGAACTAGAACAAATGATCACAAAATTGAAGATTCAAATAGAAAAATATAAAAGAATTGAAGAAGCACTCAAAGAACAGCTAGAAGGAAATAACAGGATCATTGGAAACCTGGAAGCAGAGATTGTCACACTAAGAAAGGATATTCAAAATAAAAATATGCAGAATATCTCAAAAGTTCTGGATGACATTATCAACAGTCAAAAATATTATCTTGACAAGTACAGACTTGGATAAAATCAGACAGAAAATGGATCAAGCTCCAAAACAACAGGACAAGAAACAAATCCAAAAAGTTATGCAGAAACAATCAAAGGGGATAAAAATATATACAAGGAAGATTGCAGGGACACTCCTCCACCGAGAAGATTCAGATTTCAGAATCAACAACAGATAGACAGGCCTCAAGAAGAAAAATGATTCATAAGAGCACCTCATTTCATAAGATCTTCAACTACCAGGGATCAAACTATATTTTTTGGTTTATGTTATGCATGTAATAATTTTGGACATAAAGCTGTAAATTGCAGAGCTAACAACATGAACAATAACTACTTTGAGAGCCATACACAAAGGGGTTATTCAAAAAGATCTAGTGAAAGACAAAGAAGAAGTTACAACAAATTTGAATCTTTGAGCACTGAACTGGAATGCTACAAATATAACAATTTTGGACACATGGCCAAAAATTGCAGTATGACAGTCCCTCCTAAAGAACCTCAACAGAGTCACGAACAAAAACCTCAGAAAATGACATGGATAAGAAAGCAAGATCAATATAGAAATGAAGAATGCACAGTCGCTCTACAAGCTAAACATAAGAAACGTGGTTGATATGTTGACAGTGGATGTTCAAAACACATGACAGGTGATACAGACAATTTTATTACATTACGAAAAGAAAGAGATGGATCAGTCTTCTTTGGAAATGATGATTCATTCAAAATCATTGGAAAAGGCACAGTCCGAATTGGGAACAAGAATGAAAAGGCATAAAATGTTATATTAGTAGAAGATATGAAACATAATCTTTTAAGTGTGAGTCTAATGTGTGACCAAGGTCATAAAGTTACTTGCGATTCACAAAAGTGTGGGATAAGAAAAGAAGGTTCAGGGAAATTGGTCGCTACGGCTGCAAGAACTTCAAGCAACATATATGTGTTAAACGAAATTGGAAATGAAAAGTGTTGTCTAGGAAAAGAAGATGAAAGTTGGCTATGGCATAGAAGAATGGGTCACATGCATTTTGATAACCTTCTCAAAGTCAACAAAAGAGAAGCAGTCAGAGAAATGCCCCAGATCACGAAACCAACCAACACTTTGTGCAAGCATTGTCAACAAGGAAATGCAAACAAAGACCAGGTTCAAATCAAAGGAATATTCAACAACAAAACCACTGGAAATTGTGCATATTAATCTAGTTGGACCAATTACAACAAAAAACTTAAAAGGGGAGAGATATTTTATGTTATTAGTTGATGATTATACAAGAATGACTGCGGTTTGCTTTCTCAAGAACAAATCAGAAGCTTTTGAAAATTTCAAGATCTACGAGGAAATGGTTGAAAATGAGATGGATTCAAGAATCAAATGCTTAAAATCGGATAATCGAGGAGAATTCATCTTAAAAGAATTTATGGACTACTGTAGCAATCATGAAATAAAAAGGCAATTCTCCGTCGCTAGGATACCTCAACAGAATGGAGTTGTTGAAAGAAAGAACATGACAATATAAGAAATGGTTCGAACAATGATAATGGATTCAAAGTTGACAGATATTTTTTGGACACAGGCAGTGCATACAATAGTTTACATTCAAAATAGATTAATGCTCAGAAAGAACACTGATAAAACTCCCTATGAGCTATGGAAAGGAAGACCAGCAAATGTGAATCACTTCAGAGTTTTTGGAAGCAAATGCTACATCAAAAGAGAAAATGGCAGAATGGGAAAGTTTGACTCTCGTGTGGACAAAGGAATACTTGTTGGTTACTCAAGTATAAGGAAAGCATACAAATGCTACAATATAAGATTAAACAAAGTTGTGAAAAACATCAACGTAATAATTGATGAAATAGGCAAACCAGAATCAAAGAAAGAAAAAAACAAATCAATGGAACAACTTTTTGAAGAAGAAGATGAAAAAAAAAAAAATAGGAAGATGAAGATGAAGAGAATCCGATAGAAATAGAAGAGTAAGTTCAACAAGTATCTCCAAAAACACCTAGCTAACGAATACAGAAGAATCATCATTCAGATCAGATTATTGGAAACAGAGATGCAGCAGTTGAGAATAGAAGAAAAATCCGTTCACCAGAACAAACACACCTAGCACTCTTATCTAAAATTGAACCAAACTGTTTTGAAAAAGCTAGCAAGGATGAATTTTGGAATAAGGCCATGGATGAAGAATTTGATCAAATAGAAAAAAATGACACTTGGGAATTGGTTCCAAGAGCAAAGAATAAAAATGTGATCGACACAAAATGGGTTTTCAGGAATAAATTGAATGAAGATGGACAAGTTACAAGGAACAAAGCTAGATTGGTATGTAAAGGATATGCACAGATTGAAGGAATAGACTTTGAAGAGACATTTGCCTCAGTTGCCAGAATGGAAGCAATCCATTTTATTTTAGCTTATGCATGCTCCAAGAATGTTTAAGTATATCAGATGGACGTAAAATCAACTTTTTTGAATGGGGAACTTGAAGAAGAAGTCTACATTGAACAACCAAAAGGATTTCAGTTGTCAGATAACACAGACTATGTGTGTAAATTAAATAAGGCCTTGTATGGTCTAAAACAGGCTCTTAGAGCATGGTACTCCAGACTGGATACGTATCTCCAGCAGGCAGGGTTCAGGAAAGGAAGTGCAGACAACAACCTCTACATCAAGGTAAGTCAAGGTAATATTTTATTAATTGAAGTTTATATTGATGATATTATTTTTGGTAGTGATAATGACAGGTTAAGCTAGAAATTTGCAAAAGACATGCAGAATGAATTTGAAATGTCGTTATTTGGAAAAATATCCTTCTTTCTAGGACTTCAGATACGTCAAAGCAACCAAGGAATTTTTATTTCTCAAACCAAGTATATCAGAGAAATGTTAAAGAGGTTCGGAATGGAAGATTGCAAACCAATTATCACTCCCATGCAAACAAGTTGTAAGTTGAGCATATATGATGATTCAAAGTCTACAGAGCAGAAACAATATAGGTCAATGATTGGCAGCCTACTATATGTGACAACATCCAGACCAGATGTAATGCAGGCAGTTGGACAGGTGGCACGATTTCAAGCACCACCAAAGAAATCACATGTATTAACAGTAAAGAGGATCTTCAGATATCTCAAAGGAACAAAAGAATTTTGATTATGGTATCCAAAAGAAAAATATCTATCACTTATTGCCTACAAAGATGCAGATTGGGTAGGTTGTATTGATGACCAACGAAGAACTAATGGAGCAACGTTCTACTTAGGTGAGTGTTTGGTATCATGGCTAAGCAAGAAACAATCATCGATATCTCTATCTACAGCCGAGGCAGAGTATATTGCAGCAGCAACATGTTGTACACGGGTTCTTTGGATGAAACAAACTTTGACAGATACAAATTGAGTATGATGAGCCCATTCCAATATATTGTGATAATACAAGTGCCATCAATATCTCAAAAAACTCGGTGATGCACTCCAAGATGAAGCACATTCCAATCAAGTATCACTTTCTACGGGAACAGGTTGCAGAAAAGAACATC
>ML790653.1:142442-169090 GCA_009831015.1 Picea engelmannii | reverse complement strand
GAGACATGATCTCCTAGTTATCCCTAGGAATCGGGGATAACAATACCTTCATCCGCAATGCACTTTTTCCAACCCCATTATTTTTCCATTCTTTCATTCGTTCATAAATTTAAGGAAAGGTCGAAGACCACTTCCCTTGCATGGTGTCCAGATAATGGAAATGTCACAGACAAACACCTAGTGGAAATGTGAAGGTTGGCTCGTGATGATACCCCCTTTCTCTCAGCCATGTAACTGAGAGCCATTACCCTGGCTTGGTGACCATATGATGTTAATGTCATACCACTAGATATTAATGGACATGATAGGTCGGATTATGATGAGACCTCCAATCCTCCAACTAATCTTTTAAGCATTTTTAATCATATTTTATTGTGGGTCCACCTTTACTCAAAGATAAGCATTTTATTTCTTTCTTGCATGACCCCTGTGAGAAGCATCTAGAAGGTTCATACATAGGATTTTATCTTTTACCCAACATCAATCCCTCTGGGCTTTCAACCCCTTATTCACATAGAATGAGGGACAACCCCTTCTTGGGTCAATACACCCTAAAATCCCAAGAGATAAGGAAATGGGGGGGGGGGAGAGAATAGTATGGAAAGTGGTAAGTATGATTGAAAATGGTACAATGGCTCTTCAAGGGAGTTCCTAGTAGAAAACCCATCCCCAAGGAAGACCAATTACTAGGGCACAATGTCAACCACCAAGGTGAAGCAGGGCAAAAGGCACAATTTCCAAGAATATATCATGAAATCTAGAGAAATATAAGATATAGCATACTTAAATGCCTTAAATATTGCAATGATGCTCACCATAATACTGACTTGTACCTAATGGAGCAAGGCCCACTGCCTTCCGAAAGCCAACTGATGTGGTGGATACCATCTAAAAATATGAGACCTCTATGGTTGTGAGAAGGGTCTTCATCTGTGCAAAATGATATTATTGGTCATGTAGTCTCTCGACAGTCCATATCTGCAACTTGAGGGCCTCGAGACATAATCTCCTTAGTTGTCCAAAAAATGGGGATAACAAGCATTAAAAAATCTATCAAAAATCTTAAAAAACCAAAAAAAGAAGGTGCAAATTGCTACACATACCTGCAAATACACCAACAATCGATGGGAATCAATCCTCCCTCCACAATAAATTGATGATGGAAAATGAAAACACTCTTTCTGGCTAGATGAAGAAAAACTAATGGGTAATGAAAAACCTATCAAAAATATTAAAAAACAACAAAAAAAATGGTGGAAATTGTTACCCATACATGCAAATGCACCCACGGTTGAGGGGAACCAATCCCTACTCGACAATAAAATGGTGATGGAAAATGAAAACTCTCTCATCTGCATCCTTGGATCAGGGAAAATTCACTTTATGCTGACCTGTTTATGGTTTCAATGATATTTTCATCCGTGACAGGTCAATATCGCAAGAATTACGAGAAAATCATGACAAATTCACCTTAGGAAAATATTGCCTGCAATTATCATTTTCTGAAGTTATCGCCTGACCTATTTTTTCGTATGATTTCCATTTAGACAGTCATTTTCAACTTTTGAATCCGTATTATTTACATATTTTTCTATGCCTTCTCCAAGCATTGTTTTTCTTACAAGTACCAACTAATTCTCATGGAAATCCTATATGGAGGATGTACTAAGAAGTAAAGGATTGTACTGGATTACCTTGGGAATAAAACAAGCCCCCACATATGAAGACAAGAAAGACATGTGGTATAATAAGAATGATGAAGCACATGGACTAATATGAATGTCCATCTCTCTTGATTTATGATTTCATGTTCAAGGAATTGATGACCCAGACGAAGCTAGGGCAGAGCTTGACGCTGTGTAGGGTAGACACAATGTGATTCTAGCACACCAGATTGAAAATTAGTTCATGAATTCAAGTCCCAGTTATTTTCCTTGCATTGAATATTATTTATCTAAGTCCAAAACACTTAGACTTCTATGTAAAGACTGTAAAATGGATTTTAAGGATGACCAATGAATATATGATGTGCCTTCTAAGCTTGGTAGTGCATATTCTTTCTTTATATCTACCTTTTACACCGCCAAAGAAGCTCTAGGGAGTGTTTACCATGTTCCCACTCATGAGTCTTTTTGTGATTCTTCGATTAAAGAGAAAGATAATCTTTTGCAAGTTGGAGTGAGCAACACTACATGTACATCTAACAAAGCCTTAGTGGCCTAGAAAAAAGATAAATCCAAGCATCCCAAGAAGAAAAATCCTTGCAACAATAAGAAAAACAAGTCTCCCAAACCCTCTCAACTAGCTTCTACTCCTAATGGTTACAAAGGAGAAAAATAAAAAAGTAAGAAGACTAACAGGGATTTCAACATTTGTTGGCAACATGATCATGTGGAGTCTAAATGTTTTAAAAATATGGAAGCCTTAGAAGCAACAATGAAAAAGCACAACATCAATATAGATACTTCCTCTTCTAAATCATCTTCTCATTGGCATGCACTTTCTACTTCTACTTTCTCCTTCAAAGCAAGATGTACTTCTTCTTGGTGACTTATTGATTCCAGAGGATATTATCATATGGCTAACAATAAAGCCATCTTTTTTGTTCTTAATGAATGTAACACCAAACAAATATTTGTTTTTGATGATATATCTCTTAGTGTTGTAGGGTCTAGAAAAGACTACATAGATAATGGTCATTTCAATGATGTATTATGTGTTCCAAGTCTTTCATGCAACCTTCTATTAATGTATCAAATCAATCATTCAGGTGAAGTTAAAACAATAGAGTTTTCATCTCACCAAGTTGTAATCAAGGATTTAAAAGATCATAAACATGTCCTAACAACTGGAATCATTGATGATATTAACAAGTTGTACAAATTTGACAACTTTGGGTCATCATCTTTTACATGAATTTTTGTCAATCATAGCGATGACACGACAAATCTTTGGCATGAGCGATTTCTTCATATAAATTATCGCTTATTGTAACAACTATGTAATCAACATATGGTGATTAGTCTTTCTCTTGTTTCTTGCAAAGATGTCGTTTGTGTTCATTGTGTTCTCGACAAACATCATTGGGATAGTTTTGATAGATGTGCCTCTTGGCACACGTCGACCCCTTTGCAAGTTGTTCACAGTGATTTCACTGGTGCGGTTTATTTTCCTTATTTCTATGGGTGAAAGTACTTCTGAACTTTCATTGATGACTTCTCCATATGCACTTGGGTTTAATTCTTAAAACTAAAGAGTGAATGTTTTGACATGTTTTCAGTCAACAAGGCCCTTGTAGAAAAACAATCTAGACATCAACTTCAAAGGTTAAGAACAAATAATCGACGTGAATATGTGAACAACAAATTTACAAGTTACTACAATGCATGGAGCATTCAAATGCAACATATTGTTCCATATATACCATATCAAAATGGTGTGGCTGAGAAAAAGAATCACACATTAAAAGAAATGGCTAATTATATGATCTAATCTAAGGGATTAAGTCTTCATTATTGGGCGTAATCCATCGGTTGTGCCAATTACGTAGTAAATAGCACCCCCACAAAGGTTTTAAAAATATTACACTAGAAGAAGCATGGAATAAAATTATTCTTGATGTAATACACTTTTGAATATTTTGGAATGCTACATTGCTTCACATTCCCGATGAAAAAAGGAAAGCATTACAGCCTAAAAGTGAGAAGTGTGTTTTTGTTGAAAATTCTAAAGATGTCAAAGGTTATCGAATTCTTCAACCTCATTCCAATTAAATTATTATTAGAAGAGATCTTAAATTTGATGAAAATCTCTTGGACTACGAGCCTAATTTGGCATTTGTGTCATTTTCAACTTGTTTTCCATCTTTGACATTTGTGTCATATTTTGTGCAAATTCTAGTTTCTTCTTCAGATGATCACGGTGAGGATGAAATTCCACCTCCTCCTACTCACCTTTCTCAAGATGAGTCCATTAAAATGAACCTACACCAGCACCACTGCTTCCCAGTTCGATCCATTCAACATGTGAATTAGTTGATGATCTTGACGATGATCCTTCAGATCAACTTCAGACACATTCATAGTTCCAGCGAGCATGTTCTCTTTTGGCTCAAGTTTTAGAAACTCATGATCCAAACACAATTGCAAAAGCTTTTGGCCATCCAGATTGCGACACAACTATGAATGAAGAATATCGTTCCTTAATGAAAAACGATACTTGGGATCTTGTACCTCTTCCAAAAGCAATAAAACTTGTCGAATGTGATTGTGTGTATATAACAAAGTATGCATTAGATGGAAGTGTTGAAAGACACCAGGCCTAGTTTGTTTCTAAACGATTCTCTCAAGTTGAATGCATTGACTATAATGATACCTTTTCCCAGATAGACAAAATGAATTCCATCCACCTAGTCCTATCCCTTGTTGCCTCGCATAAATGGAAGTTCGATCTCATGGATGTTAAATCCACCTTCTTGCATGGGGATTTGCACGAATAAAACTTTTCAAATGTAAATGGGTGTATAGAACCAAGTAGGCATCGGATGGAAGTGTTTAAAGACACAACGCCAACTTAGTTGTGAAAAAATTCTCTCAATTTGAAGGCATTGACTACAATGAAATCTTCTCCCCCCCCCATAACGCAAAATGAATTCCATCCGCCTCATTCTAGTCGTTACTGACTCACATAAATGGGAGGTCCTTCAGATGGATTTTAACCCCACCTTCTTTCATGGGGATTTGCAAGAAGAAATCTACACGGAACAACCTCCTAGTTATGTTTAGAATGACTCCAGCGTTCTATGCCTCCTTAAGAAATATCTCTATGGTCTTAACCAATCTCCTCGAGCGTTGTATGCAAAAAGGGACAACTATCTTCTTGGCACTTAGGAGTTAGTTAAGATCAACTTGGTCTAATGTGTCTTTAGCTAAAAGTGTGTTTCTTTAGTATGGATTAGTATGCATTTGTAATTTTGTAATCCGATGGTCAAGATACGACTCATATTCTCCATGGATTAACACTCAATTGGTCCATTTTATCTATTTAAAGAGAAAGGAGTGTCATTTGCTAATGTCATCGGGGAAATTCTCTTATAAAATATTTTTCTTTTGCATTAATATATTTCCTTAAGTGTATTTCCCTCGTAGAGAGTTTTAACAACGTAAAAACATCGATGTATTTATCTTTGATCTAGTTGTGTGAGTGATTACTAAAAGTTTTCATCTTGTGTGGGAATACCCTATTTTATTAAACAAGGAGGAGGTTGCGCACCTGATTAGGTCAAGCTGTATGCCTTCTTGGAATAATTATGAACACATCTCATATGTTTCTAAATTCCTACGCTTGAATGTGGCTTAGCTACTCAAAAGTAAACCTCCTCATAATGTCTTCTCTGAGAAATCCCTAAGAATTTCAAATGTGAGCAATCATGGGATTAAAAAACCCTCGAAATGTTTCAATCAGCCACCTTCAAGGACCCTCGAAATGCTTCAATCAACCACCCTCAAGGACTCTCGAAATTAAAATGTTACCTCCAACGCTCAATAAACCTAAGCCACTCTAAGACACTTAGAAACCCCAAGTAAACGCTTCAATCCCACACTTCAAAATCCGTAAGAAACCCTAAGCCAATACTTCAATTGGCGACATGAGCCAATGATTCATAACAAGCGTTAAACTTAAATCCTTTACTTTTGTTATTAGTAATTTGTATTTTTTTTTGTACATCTCTTTTATTACATATTATTTTTTGTTCCTCATGTATCTCTCGTAACATAAAACATTAGACTTATAAGATAGAAACAAGGTTTTTAAGACTCTCTCGATTAATCATGATTTCTAATCTATTTTGCATAATATAATAAAAATTAATTTAATTATTTAATTCAATTATTTAAAAAAAATAGGTTAATAATGATTCATTTATTTTGATATTAATAAAAAAATTTAGAAATTGAAAAAAAAAAACAAGAATTAAAAATATCACAAATTGTACATGCATAAGGAAAAAAGTACCTGATTATCTTGTTCTTTGGTAGTGTTATCTATGTCACTTTCTTGTGAATACTTTTGATACCTCTCCAACATTTTTTGCATACTTCACATCACAGAAAAATTTAATATATTATTAACATTTTATTTAATATCGATTACTAATTTTACATCAATAAATTGGAAAATTGTTCAAAGAAGACCAACATATCATTAATTACACTTTCGTGTTCTGGTAACACATATTAATAAGGGGAAGACATGGCAAATTTTCAAAATATAACGTATTTTATAAATAAAAATAAAAAGTACAAGTATTCATGTCATTTGTAATTCACAAGCTCAAATGTTATCATAAACACTATTCTTCTATCTCGACAGTTATAGATAAGCTAACCCTTCTGAAGAATTTAATCAAGAACATATAGGCTACTTCTAAGCCTTGACTTCCAAAGCCTAAAATACTCGAAGACTAAATCCATTTGTCTAACAAAATAATACATCGATTCAACCTCGAGAGCGAAATGCTGGGGCTTATGATTAAACCTAATTACGGAGATCTCTTGATGACTCAGCTCACGTGTATTTGGGTCTTCCCATTAACTTAATGGATAATCAACTAGGCACTATGAGGGTCAGTTGACCAACTGAACAACACAGAAAGGGCCTGAATTCACGTATTTGTCTATCAGTTTAGGGCAACTTGAATGATCAAAGTTCACTTGATCACCGATTCACCATGTTATAAAGGGATTGGTTAGGGACTCGCATATAAATAATTGAGAGCTCATGTGTTGAGCCATGTAATGAAAAGTGTTAAGACGTGCAATATTTCATTCTCGGATATAACACTATCTCTAAACACCACTAGCTTCTCTAAAATATGTTGTTTATAGTGATAAAAGTACATAAAATAATATTAAATTATCACATGTGTAAGGTCTTCAGCAAGATGGATGTGGAGACCTTCGTTCAAGTATTCACTGAGATAGAACTTGGCATTGTTTTGGTATCCAAGTTGGACAAGTGGACACTTTGGGCATGTAAACATCTCAAGGGACTTTCCCAAGTATGAAGTGACCAAGAGATTGGGGTGTATCGGTATGAGGTGTGCATCGAGGTTTTTGTATGCAGGTCTCAAGGGGCACGACGTGATCATTTAGGTAACGGGTCCGTGAAGGGGCGCGACGATTTGTTTGAGTCACCAAGTCCACTAAGGGGCACAAGGATTCGTTTGGATACTTGGGTTCACGAATGGGCGCGACAAATTGAATGGAGACTAAATCCACGAATGCACACGACAATTCGTTTGGACACTTGGGTTTGCGAAGGGGCACACCACTCTCAAAGGACGTGACGATTCACGATGGTGACCTTTGGAGTCCCTATGAGAGAATAAGGGCGCACAAACAAGCAAGGAAGATTTGGAAGACATGGAGAGCAAGAAGAGCTCTTCGATTCTAAGGTTGGCTTAGATGAAGAGGGGTGAGCTCCATCAAAGAGCCATGTCGCTTCACATGTGAGGACTTGTAGTGCCTTAAGGTGGATTCGTTGGACATAGCTGGGTGAACTTCTCTTGGGTTTGTTTTGGGGAAGTCTCGAAATGCAAGTCCGTTAGAGGCATGTGCAAGACAGAACCGAAATATGTGAATTCTATGAAAACAAAGAGACAACAAGTCTACGATTGAGGGCACGTATGGTGCACCACAGGTGGTTGTGGTGGTGCACCACAGGTGGTTGTGGTGCGACGAAGTGTCTTGGTGACGAATCTGTGTATGAGTGTCTCCATGAGGCAAGTCATTTGACTCCCCCTAGTTGTAAATCGAGAGTTGGTAGTGCTCATGTTGTAATTGTTTCACAATAACAAAGACTTACCCAAGTGTTGGGCACAGTTCATGCCTTGCACACTATTTCTATGTATATCTTTCATTTGTTCCGCAATTTTTCTCATGATTTCATGGATGTACACTAAGTATACAAAAGTTGCACTAGAATAGGAGTGTGACTCATCGAAAGCGTAGAATGGAGTATGGGTAATGTCTAGGTGAAGAGGCATATTCCTAACAAAGTATCAAGCAACCAAGTGAAAAACATCGCAATAATGCACGCCCTCAAGAGGTGCACAAAGTGACAACATATATATCATATGTAGAATTTGTTAAATATGATATCATCATAATTTCCTCAACAACATAAAAGGACAGGAGTAAAAGAATGAAGCATAAGAATGTACTAATAATGAAGTAAATCAGGTCATAGGTCAAGAGTTGATACTAATTCAAAAAATAAAAAGCAAAAATCTTAACCCGACTCGAAGTTGAAAATAAGTGTTGGTCCATGGAACCCTTTATAAATGCACTCTACTATTTTTTAGGGTTTAAATTACGGATATATCAATTTTGATATATAAGTTCATTTATCACATGCAATTATGTGGGGTGTAATGCAACAAAGTTGAGGAATTGGCGCAAAAGATGAGAAAGAGGACAATAAAACATAGTCGAAGTGCCCTTTATCACCATTACTATTTCTTTTAATTGTAGAAGGTTTGAGTAGAGCTATAAAGGAATAGGTAATGGCAAAGAATATAGAAGGTATTACAGTGGCAAGAGGAATAAGAATTACACACTTAATGTTTGTTGATGATATAATCCTCTTTGGAGTTGGAAGTTTAGAGGAGTGGAAAGTCTACAAGAATATTTTGGGCTTATTTTGTAAGGCTACAGGCATGGCATTCAGCCCATAAAAATCAACATTTTTAGAACCAAGGTGGACTATAGAGGAACTTGTTGAACTAAATGAATTGTTGCCTTTTGAAACTAAACCAGTTGAAATAGGATTTAAATACTTGGGGTGTTACCTTAAGCCAATTTGTTATACTAAATCAGATTGGAGATTGTGGAAAAGAAATTTGATGCTAGAATTTCAAATTGGAGCCATAGATGGCTAAGTCTAGGAGGGAGGGTAATTTTGGTCAAATGAGTACTGGAAGTGTATTGGTTATCCTTAGCTAAAATTCCAAAAGGTACTCTAAATAATATTAGAAAAAGAATGTTCAGCTTTCTGTGGACAGGAAATAAAATAAAAAGAGGAGTACATCTGATTAGTTGAAAAAAGTTAGCCAAACCAAAGAAGGTGGATTGGTGGGGAATAAAAAATATTTGTATTTTTCAAAAAGCACTAGCAACAAAACGTTTGTGGAGGGGATTAATGGTGCCTGGGCTTTGGCATGAGGTAATACTTAAGAAATATCTCAGGAAGAAATCGGTTGAGGCCTGGTTTAGGGAAAGAAAGAAAAACTCGGCTGGAATATCAAATATTTGGAGCGCTCTCACTTCGTCATACAACATAGTGGCAGATTGGTTGGCTTGAAAACCGGGCAATGGGGAAGACATTAGAATAGGATTAGATCCAATGGTTGGGGCACACAAGTATTACAGCTTGACAAAGGATCTAATACAATACTTGAATACTTGAAGGAGCAGGGCATTGAGCACCTAGCACAAGCAAGAGAAATGCAACAGGAAGGATTGAGACAAACAACCTGGAAAGAGGAGACTTTAGGCTTGGAAGGCGAAAAGTTAGTGGAATGGAATAACTATGTGAACGGCTTAATAGGATCCGAAATTGATTTAAATAATGAAAAAGGCTACCTGTTGTGGTCTTGGGATACTAAGACGGGTCGGGTAAATTTAAAACAGGCATATGAAGTGCAATTCTTGATGGAGGGGGGGTAATTACAAATTTCTGGTATAGTGACCTTTGGCAATGGCAGATTCCACTAAAAATCAAACAGTTTGCTTGGATGATGCTTGAACAAAAAATACTAACCTGGCATAATCTGGTAAGAAGAGGTTTTGTAGGTCCTAGTATTTGTGTACTATGTGGGGTTGAACGGAAAAATACAAAACACCTCTTTGTGGATTGTACATTTACCAAAGATATCTAGTAAAATATACTAAAGCAATTAAAGTGTAAAGGTATTTGGGAAGGAATAAAAATAAGGATAATTCCAAGGAGTTACCAAGTGTTATGTGGTGGGAGATATGGAAACAAAGAAATCTGGTAATATTTGAAAATCCTATTACAGGATATGGGCCAAACTTATACATATAAGAATGATAAGGGAAGTAGAATTGATATGCCAGTTGGCTTTTTTGATGGAGACTCACAAGAAAGAGGTAAAAAATGTGGGGCTGGTGCGATCACTAAATGTCCCTATCTAGGAACTTTCAGAATGAAGATGTCTTGTGCTTATGGTACTAATACAAAACGGGAATTAGTTGCTCTGTGGTACATTTTTTATTTTGCATGCTACAAAAAGATAAATAGGATTCAGATAGCAGGAGATTCCAAGATTATTACAGACTGACTCACTGATGATAACAATCTGTAAGTGATCTCTCTTCAGCCTTGGATGTCAAGAATTCATTGAAGAACATGACACACAGTCAATTTTGAAAGATTTGAATTTTGAAAATCTGAAAAGTGAAATAAGCAGCTTTTCTTTATGTAATGTTGATCTGAAACTGTATTTCAGAGGAAAGGTGGCAGATATTTTTATGCTGAATATTAAGCAGTTAACTGTTTTTTGAGCTAAATGTAAAATGTAAAAGATTAACAGTGAACAGTTTTTTTGTATAAATCAATGACTGTCTCAAAAGGCAGATTTATATGTAAATCTGGTTCAGAAATTTTATAATATAAGTTTTTTTTGGCTATGACAATAACATTATAGTAAACAAGTATTTGGTAAATAAAATCCCCCGAGATTAAAAGATTTTTAACCAAAAGTAAACCTCGATCATTTCTTAAAAATATTAAGAGGCATAAAAAAAAAATTCAAATTACCATTCATCAATCTAGGGTTAAGATTTCGATCTTGAATTATAATCTTTAAGCTTCTTGAAGCTGAATTTAAGGTAAGGTTTCGTAGTTTTCCTTTAAATTTATTTATGTGTTTTTCATGTTAAAAAATCACTTTTTTTTAAAGCTAGCACACCTAGCACTCATTCACTCATTCAAGGCTAGCACACCTCTCTAGTGCTGGCCATTGTACATTTACAAATGAACATAAAACACCTCCATTAGATAACCTTTATTCCGGGCCGCGCTGACATTCATGCTTTGGTATCTTTCACTCTCTAGCGCACTCATTCAAGGCTAGCACACCTCTCTAGTGCTGGCCATTGCCCTTTTGGATTAGCAATTTCTTTCCATTCAATACCCTTCTTATTTCCCTTTTGGATTATAGCATTTTCTTTCCATTCAATACCCTTCTTATTTGTAATCTCAACATCTACAAACTATGTAAACGTGTTTATCAGCAAAATATGCTATATTGCAACAATGAAGCACACACTTGAATTAAAATAAACCAGATTAGGAAGAAGAATGAAAAAAATAGACCATACTCAAAACTACGTAAACTATGTAAACGTGTTTATTAGCAAAATAGGCTATATTACAACAATGAAGCACACAATTGAATTAAAATAAACCAACGTATTTATTAGAAAAATATGCTATGTTACAACAATGAAGCACACAATTGAATTAAAATAAACCAGATTCGGAAGAAGAATGACCAAAATAGACCATACTCAAAACTGCAAAGAATATGCCAAAACCCGCTATTTTCTAGATGGTTTTGCATTCTCAAACCTATTCACAATTGCATCCATTCAATTACTACCACAAAAGCTTGCACCGAAAAATGGTCGTTAGAATATAATCTTGGCTATCATATTTCAAACTTATATTTCGATTTCAACATAGTCCACCAACCTTGACCAAGCATAGTCTTTAGTGGCATGGCAAGCTATTGAATATTATAATTATTTACTTAAAGCAAGATAACCAATTATTTCTTGATGGCTGAGAGAACACATTTATTTTCATTTAACCAGAAATTGTATTTTAATATTCATTTTTGCAAATAAACATCACCCCCTTAATTGGCATCAAAATACGAAAGGTGTCTGCAGCTTTCTAACACGCGACGAAATGTTCAGAAATACAACCTTCGCCCTCATATTTCAAAGTGCGATCGTTCTTTTGTAAAGGAAACTTGTCATCCAAAAACAACCTTCATTATCACATTTTAATTTTTTTATTTTGATTTTCAACATCCTCCAGCAACCTTAACCAAATTAAATATTTAGTAACTTGGCAATGCATTACATATTGTACTTGTGTACTTGAAAGAGATATAGCTAGTAGTTTCTTGCAAACCCAATGACTCAGATATCACGCCAATTTGGTCACTTTCACCAAGCTGATTGTTTAACCGTTTACAATATTTTTTTATCATATAAAACCGGTTTCTCTTATCATCAAAACAATACTTATTTTTCCGAAAAAACCCTAATTTCCCTCTCTATCACGTGTTCCCTTCATCATACCCACGATCATGTTGATGAGCACACCGAACTGCTAAAAGGCCACGATTAGCCCTAAATTTGGGGGGAAAATACAAAAAATCATGATTTTCGGGGATAAGCAAGGTGAATATTATAAACTATTTGTATGGCTCCTCTTCAACTCCTGATAAGAAACTTCCTCTACCAAAACAACCCTTCTCTTATTATATTGCCTCCTGTAGTATATAGCAATGCAGTATATAGTAATTGATTTTTATATTAATTTTGTGTTCACTTTAAATATTTATTTAAATTCTAATCTTGAAAATAATAAATAGAAAAGAATATTTTTTAGTATAATAAAAATAGTGTTTTTCTGACTCTTAATTCTGAAATGGACTCATCTTCGTTATCTTCGTTATTTTGTGTTCACTTGAAATATTTATTTAAATTCTAATCTTGAAAATAACAAATAGAAAAGAATATTTTTTAAATTCTAATCTTGAAAATAACAAATAGAAAAGAATATTTTTTAGTATAATAAAAATAGTGTTTTTCTTACTCTTAATTCTGAAATGGACTCATCTTCGTTCTGGTAGGGAATTTGAAATTCCAACTAGGAAAACTTAAAATAATGATTATTATTTAGATAATTTCGGGAGAAATGGAGGTGTAAGGACGTATATAACACCAAAACGCTGGAATCAAATCATACACGTAAGAAGACACTGTTGAACTAACCGCAGCATTTATGGTGGATTAACCGTTAAGTTGGAAACATGGACTAACCACTCATTCAAAGTGATGTTGCTGATTTGGAAGCTTACTAACACCTACTGGTTTTGGTGTAATGACAAATCTTAACATAATATCAGAACCTTGACCCAGATTCAATTCCCTCTAGTGAAGTGAGAAGGGTAGTGAAGTGAGAAGGGGTGTTAACTGCAACCCTCTCAGATAACGACTCCATCTCTTATTTCAAASATGCACTTTTGGAAATAGTATATAGCATCCTGCTGCACTTGTTTTCATGTAAATAGAAATAGAGGTCAAGTAGAGAGAAGGCACCTCAACCTTCGGTAGGATTATGCTTCACATCTACTTCTTCAGTGTTTAGCGTGTGGATGTAAGCACTTGCATTGTTAAGGTTAATATAGACTTAAGAGAAATATTTGCGGTTGGCAAGGGATGAGGCCAACGGGAGATCATTGGAGAGGAACTACAGCTTGGGTGACGAGGTCATTCTGGATACAAGTCAAGTATAATCTGTATCATTTTTTATATTTATAATATTCAAGATCTCTTATTCCCCTCACCCGTCGCCGTACTTTGTGTATACAATGTGTCGTGAATTTCCTCACTAATCATTCTTCATACTGTATCATTGAATGTGAATAGTGTTACCACTTAGACTGAATTTGATATCATGCAAGTGGTTAACTATGATACTTTTGAAGAATGACTTTGAGGCATTAGGACCATGTAAGGTTTTGTGTGTTTCCATTTGTACAGTTACCTTGTAGTTATCGAGTCTTGGAACGCTTCTTTTCTTAAACACATCACTAGAGATTCAGCCTAGAGGTAACACTGCTAGACTTCATAAAGGTTCTTCTTTTGTATTCTCTTTCTCCAAGCTTGTAAACTGACTATGAATTGAATTTGATCCAAGGAAACGTAATGTTTAGATTTTTGCTCTATCGATGGTAAACCACCGAGGAGGCTTCCCCGTCCTTTTGTGAGAAAATCCCACAAAAAAACTGGTGACTCGATCAAGGACAATACTCACGAATTATCCCTATTTTGTGGTTGGTTTCCTTGATTTTCCACAGGTTAGACATTTTGTGTAGGTTGGCTTAGAGCAGATTCTTGACTTAGTCTCAATGAGATTTTGTGCTATTAGTCATTTTATTAGATCAGATTCTTGACATAGTCCCAATGAGATTTTCTGCTATTAGTCATTTTATTTAAGGTGTCTACGACAGTTAGCACGGTTTATTCCCTGACAGATGTGATCCGATTGCAACAAGAGTGTATACTTCTTGCCATCCGATCACACCTTGCCGATGACGCCTTTACCAGCAATTATACTTGCAGACATGGAGTTTCATCTCCATAGAGCTTTCCAGCAAAATTGGTTTGTATCTCTGGCTGTGTCGGTGTTTTATGAATTTTTCTTTCCAGCAAAATTGGTTTGTATCTCTGGCTGTGTCGGTGTTCTATGAATTTTTCTATAAAGGAATAGTAGTTGTTAAAGCATAAAGCATATATATTATAATCTTTATTGTAGAAAATTTATTCAATAATGAGAAGAACACGCCATTTTCCATAAGTTTTCTAGTGTTTTTCTTCATATTTATCTCTACTTATCAAATTAACATTATAAGACTTTTCACAGAATCAAATTAACAGATCGTTGAAGACACAAATTCCCCAAGATCTATAGAAATTGGGTAAAAGGGCCCAAGCGACGTTTGAGTAAGTCGAGGGTTTCAATTTTCAAAGAAACAAACCCTAGTTGATGCCCTAAAGAAAGTGAATTGGAGTCTTTGATCTTAATTTGGATGAGTTTTCTATTTTGTTGTGTATATTGTTAAATACTAAAATAGTGCTCCAAAAAATAATATTTGCTGGTTTAAATACCGAATTTGTTTTGTTTGTCAGCAAAATCTTTTGTATATATATGTCGATCAACTTTTGCTATATTAAAAACAAAATTTTACTGTATGGATAAAATTTAAATGAGATAACAAAAAATGGGTTAAAAAAATGGACAAACTTTAAAATCAAATAGAGAAATAATGAAATAGTTTTCATTCATTTTATTTGATTGATTTTTAATGACTTCAACAAGTAATCTAAGGCATTTTATTTGATTGATTTTTAAGGGCTTTATCAAGTAATCTACGACAATCACACATAGACCAGGTATTGTTGGAAAGAATTTTGAGTTGTGATCCTTAAGGATGAAAACCTTCTTGTAAGTCCAAGAATGTTGAGAACAAGTGGAGAATGGCCTCTCACAGCCTAATCAAGGAACTTTGCAAGCCATGACTAATGACCAACAAAATCAACTTGGAGAATTGAGGAAAAAGGAGAATAAATCCAAGGAGAAGGGCATCTAGTGAAAAGTAAACCTCAAATATCCTAGCATAAGCATATGTAATGACAAAGTGAATACTTGAAGCTTAAGACCCTAAGGAGAGAGTTTGAAACCATGAGGATGAAGGAGGAAAAGAATATTGACCAGTTCATGACCACAGTGATCAGAGATGTGAATCAACTCAAGATTCATGAATAGAAGATTCAAATCAGAAAATTGTTGAAAAATTTCTCTAAGCCTGCCTAAGAAATTTGAAATGATTGTCATTGCCGTAGAAGACTCCAAAGCTCTGTCTAAACTTACAATCGAAGAAATGATGGGTTCTCTTTTGTTCGACGAATCGAGAATCAACATGGAAGAGGAATCCTTAGAGCATGCCTTCAAGACTCAAGCATTCATTGGTAGAGGCAGAGGAAAACAAAACAGAGGCAGTCGTGAAAGAGGTAGAGGAAGACTTCAAAGGGGCAGAGGAGTCATCAAGGAGAAGAAAAAACAACACCAGAACAGTCAGAACAATCAAATTGGCCTAAATAATCTCGGAATCAGAGGGGAAGAGGCAGAAGATGGACATACAAATCCAAACTGCAATGTTACTGCGGAAAATACGATCATTATGAAAGCGAATGAAAAAAGAAATAGTCATATATGAACGAGGGCAGAGGTAATATCTCCAACACTGAAGGAGGGACATCTAAGACAATGTTCATTTCCTGTCAAATAACTAAAGAAGATCACAAGGATCATTTTTTTCTCGAAGTGGCTACATCAATCACATGACTAGTAACAAAAGGTTGTTTTCTAGCATTGATAGTTCTATCCAATCTAAAAGTACTTTAGGAGATGATTATCATGTCTAGGCCTTAGACAAAGGTGTTGTGTTAGTCCTAAGCAAGAAAAATGAGAAGACATTCTTGATGTCTTCTATGTACCCAATCTTAGACATAACCTAATAAGTATAGGGCAGTTGAGTCAAAATTGTTATGATGTAATATTTAAGGACTCCACATGCACTATCTTAGATAATCCACCTAGTAGAATACTTGTTGTAAACATTTAATAACAAATGAGACTTGGTTGTGGCATCTTAGGTATGGTCACCTACCTTCTAGGAGTCTTAATCTCTTGCAAAAACAATTGATGGTTAAGGGACTACCTATATTGAATGAACAAACCAGCCCTTGTGAAAGTTGCATTCTTGGTAAACGTCAAAGAGACAATTTTCCAGCACCCTCTTACCAAGCCAAAGAGCATCGAGAACTAGTTCACACCGATCTATGTGGACCCTTGCAAACTCAGTCCATTGGTGGAAGTTTGTATTTTGTAACGTTCATAGATGATTTTACCAAAAAGCTTGGGTACATTTCCTCAAAAACAAATAAGAGGAATTCATAAAGTTCAAATAATTTGAAGTTGTAGTAGAAAAATAGAGTGGAAAATATGTCGAAGTATGCACATTAGATGGATGAGAGTACCTATGCAAACAAATGAAAAGGTGGAAATCTTACAACAAGAAGTAACTCCACCAAGATTGCCAAGGTTAGAGGTGAAAAGACAAGAAGAACAAACTAAAAATAGTTCTTCCAGTAGTGAGTTAGTAGCTTCTATGAGAAATAAAAAAACAAGGAGCTTTAGGGAAATATGAGCAGCTAGATGACATGGATCAACAAGCTCACTTTGCCTTATAATCCTATCACTCTACTTATTTTGAAAAGGCAATGAAAGATGAACATTGGGTACAGTCCATGAATGATAAGATTGAAGATATTGAAACGAATGAGACATGGGATCTCGCTGATCTCCCAGGAGATAAAACCAACATTGGTGTTAAGTGGGCTTACAAGAAAAAACTTAATGAGAAAGGAAAGGTAGAGAATCATTAGGAAAGGTTAGTTTCCAAAGGGTTTTCTTAGCAGCCTAGTATTGACTATGGTGAGACCTTGGCTCCAATAACAAGATTGGATCTACTATTAGAGTTGTGATAACCATTACAACCTAGAACAAATTTCCAGTTTATCAGATGGATGTGAAGCCAGCCTTCTTGAATGACAATTTAGAAGAACAAGTGTAAGTAGATCAGCCACCATGATTTGAAGTAAAAGGACAATAGTACAGAGTGTACAAGCTGAAAAAAAGCCTTGTATGGCTTGAAGAAAGCTAAAAGAACTTGGTATAGTCGAAATGACTCTTATTCTGTCAACAATGGGTTCAAAAGGAGTAGTGATGAACCCATTCTTTAAAACAAATTAGATCTACAAGGTAAAAGTCTTAGGCATTTTATAATTGTTCTATGAAATGATTTTTTTAGTCCGAATCCGACGACATAAATCTACACTAAATCACTATTTTTTGTTGTTTAAAATTCATTTCTAAATATAGAAATGGATTCGGCATGGTGAAAAACGTCTGGGGAAATCGGATTGTACAGAAATAATCACTCAAATCTGCTTATGTTACAATTTTTCACCGTATTTCAAGCAAAGGTCCTTCAAAAATATTGTTGGAAAAGAGTCATTTCGTAGAACATTTAGACTACCGCAAAGTCTTATAGTTTTTATTTATGTTGATATGCTATATATTGGTAATTTGATGTTAGATCATTTCAAACATGCCATGAAAAGTTAGATGATTTCAAATATGCCATCAAAAGAGAGTTTGAGATGACAGACGTCTCATGAAGTACTTTTTGGGAATTGAAGTTGTGCAATCTAATTAAGGAATTTGTATATGTCAACAAAAGTATGATACAAATATCTTAAAGAGGTTCAAGATGGACAAATGAAAACAAACGAAAACACCTATTGCAACAGGAACAAAATTGATCTTGATCAAGCAGGATGATGGACCAACAATTGATTCAACACTATATAAGAGGCTTACATCCAACCTTATGTACCTTATGTTAGCGTCAGAAGTCACCCCTGGATTGCTTGCTGGAGCAGAGCCTGACGCCCATCAGTTTGGGTCACGATTTGTTTAATGGGGTGATCGATTGGAAGACAACTCAAGACGGTGTGGTTCTAACTTCGAAACTAGGTCGGGTAGGCGTGGACAGGTGAGGTCTTAATCAAACTTCAGACAGTAAGTTGTAGTAAGGGTGACTAGGGGGAAGACTTGTATCAGAGAGGTGCAAAGGTCTGTCGTAAACATCAGGTTTCTAACAGGCTGTGGGAGAAGACATCTAATGCAAGATCTTCTTGCATTCAAATGCAAAACGCTGGAGAATACAACAATGCAACAATAAATCCTTTATCATAACATGATTGCAATAATTTGCACGAATCATTCGTTCACGAACTCTCTCAGCATAAGATGAAAATTAGATGGGGTAAGAAAGACTGTCTGTCATAAAACAAGAAATCTCACATGCAGATGCATAACCAGAGAACTCGAGTGTGTTAAAACTTTACAATCGGGAGCTTCGCACTACCATCGATGCTTACAAAATACCAAAACTGAGCCTATATACTCAGGGGAATTCACCTAACAGAGGCGTGCCCAGTCACCCAGAGCTAGGTGTCTTTTCAGTCAAACTCATACTGGAATCCTCCTTCACGCGCCATCTTAACTGCGCATGGCTCCTATAGGGAGGGTAGCTGAGCCATTAAGTGCTAAGCTAGCGTGCGCAGACTTCTCTGTCTCTTCGAAGACTTTGGCATGGCTTCTTTGGAAAAATCGGTACACAGGACCCCTTTGAGTAGACCGCTTGCCAGACCCTCCATACCTCACACTTAATGAATGAAAAGAGGTTTCAACCACCCGTTCATGCCTTTAATTACTCCAAGCGAGACACGGGATTGAGATCGGATCCGATGGCGCATGGGGATCGCGATGATCCCCTCTGTAACTGAACTCGGTGCCTTTGACCCCTCTTGCACAACTCTCTTTGTCTCCCAAGTGACCATGGGCTATGACCCTGTGCTTACTCCCAAAGGCGCTTTCGACGTTCGCGGATATGAAGAGGATGATCCTTGCTTCTTGCAGGCGCGATGAGCGAAACGCCGAAACGACTTAATCTGGCGCCACAGGTCCTTCAAATCTGACGGTCCTAAACTCACCCGACGCTGCTGCAGGCCCCATGTCCTGGACGCTCTCGTCATTTCACGCATCGGGGATATAAGGAAGCTGCTTCTTGCGCTTCGAAATCGCGATGAGCGAGAAGGCAGGGAACCTAATCACGCACCAGGTGTCCCCTTTAGATGGACGGCTGAAACTGCTCCTCGATATTATGGGCCCGCCTTTGGACGCTTTCGGTGCTTTGGGGTTTCGAGATATACAACGAGATGAAACCTTCACCCTTTAAACTCGTAACTACCGAAAAGCAGACGCGCCTAGATCTCGCGCGAAGCGTCCTTTGGACGGACGACTGTTGCTCTTCCCTTCATACAATATGGGCACAATCTATTTGCGCTATACTCGGCGCAACTCTGCTATACACGATTTCCCGCCGACCGTTGATCTGCTCATATGGGTGGATCCGGACCGTTAACACTATAATTTTTCCCGCTCGCTTGATTTTAAGTCCAAAAAGGACTTCCTCTATGCGCTGCGCTTGGGCTCTCCTCGTACAACCTGCAGACCTGGATATCCCGATGCTAAAGACAAGTAATGTTGCTAACACCTTAATACAACTAAGACCTGATGTTATGTATGTAGTTAGTTTGATTTCCATATTTATGGAGTCTCCCAAGGACTCCCACTGAAAAGTTGGAAAAATAATTTTAAGCTATATTGCAAGTACAACTAGTTGAGGATTGCAGTACACAAATTCTGAAGACAACATACTTACAAGATATAGAAATATTGACTTGGTTGGTAGCATTGATGATTGGAAAAGCACCGTAGGATATGATTTTCATTTAGGCACAAATTTGATCTCATAGACTTCTAAGAAGCATCCCATTGTCTCAATCAAGGTTGTTGGAATCGGGAAACAACAGCGGGAGCACAAGAATCAATTTTCAAAAATTTCCGGGAGCGGGAGCGTTTTGGGAGCATTTTTTTATATAATACATATATATATATATATATATATATATATATTGATGCATATATATATAAAAAACAACATGCAAAAATGCCGAATCAATTGCAAAAAACATGAAAACATAGATATAAGATCACTTAACTAATTAATTAGTGATGAATCATGATCATTAAAGCATCAACAATCAACCATTTAGTACACATATAACATCAATAATACACATTTGTCATCAATAGATTGTAAAAGACATCAACCACAAAATGAAATAGATTCTAGAGTCTAGACTCTAGAGCATCAAAGTTGTAAGATTCATTGAATAGTTCAAACTTCAAACTTCAAAACGTCAAATTTCAAACTTCAAACGTTAACTGTCATATAATGTTCAAGTTCAAACTTCATAAATTCATAACTTCATTGTTTACAGAATAAGCCATAATAAAGAGTCAAGACTCAAGACTCAAGACAAAGTACTAACTTCTAGAATCTAGAGACTACTTCTAAACGAGAAACAAAAAAAGAAATCTAGTATATAGTAGCAACTACTAAGTACTATTCTCTAAGTTTTCCTCTTGCCAGAAGAAACTTATAGTTTCTTATCCCGTGATCTTTGAAGAGAAGTAGAAACAGGTGGAAGTGATCGTGGATCATGACCAGCAGCTGACTGGCCCCAACGTGACAATGGACGCTGTGAAGATAAAGGTAAAATTGTTGAATTTGAAACACCGCTAGTGGATGAGGGTTGCATGCCTCCTCGAGGAATATGATCACCATCATAATCACCCAAAAGTTCCTCTTCCAAGCGTTCTAAAACAATGGATACATCCTCCAGATTAGTCTCCTTTGATTGTTGTCCTAATTCATATCTCTTTTAAAGTTATATAAAGCACTCTCCTCCCCTGCATCACAATAATGCGACAACAACCTCAACTTGTAATGCACATAAACCAAGCTTTCAACCCGGTCTGCATTCAAGCTATTTCTGTTTACACTATGGATGAAGCTATAGGTGCTCCAACACCTCTCTGCAGAAGAGGTGTTAAAACCTGAGAAATCACCTTCACCGCCAATTTATGCAAATGTTTGGCAGAGTAGCCATACATGTTCCACCATTCGATAGAACCCATCCTGTCTCGATATTTGGTTGCATGCAAGTTACCAAATACTCCATGCTCACTAATGTATTTTCTCAATTCGCTTTGTACTTGAGCACACTCCTCTTCATCAGTCTTAGTCACCGGGTTCGTGTTCGTGTTCGAATTCGACAATCTTGAAGTTCGAAAAAAATCCGACCCTCCAAATTTTGGGGATTAAATTTGGCATTAAGTTTGACAGACCACAAAATTTGAAAAATAAAACATATATATTTATATATAATAAATTCTTGAAAAAAAATATATATATATAATAAAATTCAATGCATTATTTTACTGTAGTGTAAGTTGTAGTCAAGAATTAGAATTATTTTATTGTAGTGTAAATGGTAGTCACGAATTATTTTACTGTAGTGTAAAATGTAGTGTCATTTCACAAATTAGAATTTTAACTGTAGTGTCATTTTAAAAATTAGAATTTTAACTATAGTGTAAATTGTAGTCACACTATTAGAATTGTAGTCACACTAGTGTAAACTGTAGTTTGGACTCTGTCCAGATCGACATTGGGCCACAACCACACGCACCAAGACTTATTACTATTGGTCGCACACACCTAACTCAAGTCATCACTTGTCACTGCTCGGTTGAATGTAGTTTGTTGGGGCATGTATTGAAGGCTTAAGCGACTGTCTGGTTACACTTATGGTATGTTGGAGAGTTGAGACTAGAGTGACCGTTGGCATATGCTCATATGTTGGCCACCGGATAATGGATTCGACTGAGAATCTAGAGCGAGGGAAACGATTATGGTCGCGAGCAAATATTTGCAAGTCAAATGGAGCACGAGTCACAGGTGGAAGATAATGGAAATGAAGTTGGGAGACAACACTTAAGTTTTTAGTTTGTGGGTTGTGCATTTTTAATTTTTTTAACCATACCCACATGAACCTCATCGAACCCTATGCGGATGTTAACGAATTTGGGCACATTTATTTAGATTTAAGTATGGACCTGAGTTCAACATTAAATTCATCTTGAAGTTCAACGAATTTCATCCAACAAATTTGGGATCGGATAAAAATTGACGAATTTCGTATTTGATGCTTGAAAATCGCCGAACCCGGTGACTAAGTCATCAACTACCAACTTGTCCAATGCGAGCATATACTAGTCAATGCCTCTCTTATCTTCAATAGGCGCCTAAAGGTGAGATAATAACTATCCAATCTAGTCTTTGCAATCTTTAGTAACTCCAACTTGGAGTGATTGCAAAAAATGAAGTGGGCCATGCTATGAATGGTAATAAATCTTATCATATTCTTCCCTCTTGTATAGAGCACTAATCCATCTATAATAATGGTCCTTCATTTTAATTATATGATGCATCAAAAGGTATCTATCTTCAATGATTGCTCCTGCTGCCTTACAATTAGCAGCATTATCAGTGATAACTTGAATGACATTGTAGGGCCCAATCTCTTGAATGTTTTTAATTAAGGCCTCTGCAATATTAATACCTATCTCATAGCGATCTGAGTGGTCATGAGCTGAAAGGAAGATCACACCACTAGCAGACACACCAAGAATATTTATCAACGACCTACCTTTCACATTTTTCCAACCATCAGATACAATTGATACCCCATGTCGGTTCCAATTATTTGTAAAATTTCCCAGAGCACCTTGGATTTTGGCTCTTTCCATGTCAACTCCCAAGGTTCTAGCTTTGTCATACCCAGGGCTCCTATATATGTTAGGGGCACCATTGATGGCTTGGACCATTTCATTCCAATATGGTGAGCGAAGAACATTGAATGGTATACCACATGCATATAGAGAAACCTGAAATGTTTTGCATCCACATCATCTCTACAACCTTGGTCAAGGAAATCTGATAGTGTTCTACGTGAAGGCGAAGGCGATAATGCAACTCTACCATCGAACATTCTTTGTGTATTCTGATGTTCAAACTTTGGTTTTTTCGCTTTGTTTTGTGCTACCTCTTCTTCCCTTTGGTATTTGAGTCTTTCTTCAGTATCCACTTTAACAAAGGTTTTGATTCCTATACTCTTATCTTCATCCCAATACATAGTCCCACATAGGTACTTTCTCACACATGTATAGGAACCTGTGTATTCTATATGACAATGGTGGCATATAAATTTTCCTATTCCACCCCCTTTCCCTCTAGTAAGCTTTGTGACATACTTCCACAGAGGTGTGTTTCTCTCTTTAATTTTTTGGGATCATGATCATCGTTGTCATTTTCATTGTCCTCATCCCCTTCCATTCCTTCTTCCTCTCCTTGGTATGTGTGGTACACTTCTATTTCATCCTCACTATCATGGGTATTTCGACGTGAACTTCCCACCACCATCATTATAACAAAAAATGGAACCAAAATGGCATACCACATTGAAATCAACATCATGAATGTTGAACCTTGATAATAAATTCTTACTTGTAATAGAACGATGGAGGAGAAATCGAAAAGAGTAAGAGAAGAAAACATTCAAATATTCCACATAACATATGCCATAATATACTAGTTTACAACACATGCATTTTTTTTTAAACAAAACAAGAAAGAAAAATGGGTTTAAGAGCCTAAATCTTTAGCTCTCCAATGGTGGTTGAATATGACTATCGTAGCCTTCAATCTCCCTCCAAGCTTTCACAAATGGCAACCTTCAATCTCCCTCCAAGCTCTCACAAATGGCAACCTTCAAATTTCAATGGCAATCTCCCTTACAAACTCTCCAATCTCTCTTCCAAACTCTCCAATCTACCTATGGGAGCCTTCAATATTCCTTCGAAGCTCTTCAATCCCTTACAAGCTCTTCAATCTCCATTCAATCCCCCTTCAATATCCTTCAATCTGCTTAAGAACTAGCAAGCTGCAAGAAGACTCTCAAAGCCAAAACCCTCTTAGCAAAGATGAGTGAAGTGAACGAAATAAGTAATAGAATGAGAGAAAAAGAGGTGAATGCATGTTTAAACTACTTATCCAACCCTAGGCTACCTTTCCCTTCCCTCATTTCTCTTAAAAAACAAAAAAAATAGCTCCCTCAAGCTTCCTCACGTGCACGGGCCTTGAGGAGCGTTTTTTAAGTAGGGAGCATCCAGGGAGCGAAGCGCTCCATCCTCAAAGAGTCGCTCCCTGGACGCTTCTTGAGTGATCCCTACAAAACAAGGGAGTGTTAATTTTCCCCAGGGAGCATGATCCTGAAAAACACTCTCGTTCGGAGCGGGATCAAGGGGGGTGGGGCGCTCCCCCACAACATAGGTCTCAATATCTTCTACAGAAGCAGAATATGTAATAACTACTACAACTTCATGCCATGCAGTGTGGCGAAGAAGACTCTTGAAATATCTTTCATATGTGGAGAAGGAGCCAACTTCTATTCTATGTGAAAACAGTTCAGCAATTGCATTGTCCAAAAACCATGTGTTTCACAGAAAATAAAACACATTTACACTCGCTATTACTTCACTCACGAACTTTTTCTATTTATAGAAAGTTGTTAGCTCAATGCTAGTTTTAACAATATCAAACCTCTAGGGTTGCCAAATCTTTATTCTAAAAATCTATTTAATAACGAGAAGGACAAGTCATGCCCCATAAATTTCCAATGTTTTCCTTATATTTGTCTCTCCTTATCAAATTAACAATAATGTGGATATATTTGGTTCAATTTAATGTTTGAAAACATCCCAAAAAATTTAAAAAATAATAATAGGGAGATTTATAGATTAGGGAAAAGTTTGTTTTCCATATAAGTGCAATGGTTTGACTTGTTTTTGATACATACTACAAATACAACATTACATGCTTTTCAAGTTTGAAATGGAAAAACAATTCATTGGTTTGCATGAGATTGTTGACGAAAAGCACTTGTAAAGAAATTGCATTGATAATGAACATGGCAAAGGAGTTGTTCATTCAATGTTTGTTGCTTATTAATTTTGCAACTCCTATTTACGGTACGATAACAAAAACTTTGAAAGCTATTTAGCAATTGCTCATATCATAGATGCCTTGTAAGTAAAAAAATGTAAAATCAAGGATAATTTGCTAATGGTTGTTAGTTTTTTACTGTCAAGTTATTTCGTTTTTAATTGCTCGCAAGTAATACACAGAGAGACGAATATAAGGAGAGACATCCAAGTAAGAACATGTGCATCCAAATACACAGAATATCTGTACAAGTACAGGAAACGTGAAAATGAACAGTAATCAAGACAAATGCCTAACACCCTTATTCACACATGTATAAAAATGTTACATATAATACAAGATAGAAAAAGGAAAGCTGGGTCACAAACAATATAAAAATTGCCAAGAGGCACCACCTCCTCCTAGACAGACCCACAAAACTCACACCATTCAACCTTCAACCCCTTGGCATGGGCAAGCCTACTTCCTACAAATCCGGTCCTGTTCATAATCTCGAACTAGCCAACTTGGACGACCTGCTATACCAAGTCGCATAACAAACCACTCTATATGTTTTCCTAACTATTTCCTATTTATGTCTTCTTGCTTCCTTGATTGATGCCTTGGCTTGGCGTGGCCTCTCCATATTTATATTCCCTTTGCCCAACACTTGGCAAGTCATGATCTCTAGAAACTTGCATCAAAGCTCAGCACTTAAATCAATTGTAGATTTAAGTATTAAATAAATCGTTATTAGTTTTGAAAGGTTAAGTGCTTGGTATATATAATGCATTAAGTTTTTTAGTTCAACATGTCATTTATGGAAATTGAATTTGGATGGAGAAAAACATTTCTTAAAACAAACTATTGAATTTGGGTGGAGAAAAACATCTCTTAGAACAAACTACTGAAGTAAACCTAATTGACTTCTATCTTTACATATCATCTTTACAGACTGATATTAACATTTGATATTTATTTTTCTTAGGTTTGCTTGTCAGGACACAAAATGACAAACTGGACTTTAGAAATCACGTGTGTTGGAAACGGTGACAACAAAACTCATCCGTGAATAGGATTCTAGATCCTATAAACCAGGATTGGTTGTAACCAATGCACCTAAGTTAAACTATGGATGAGATTACATTTAATAGTCAGTTTCTAATATACATTGCTATAA